>JAWNMP010000017.1:0-72946 GCA_035043875.1 Drosophila paucipuncta | reverse complement strand
ATTGCGACCAAAAATTTGCGCGAAGCAATCCGCCAGAAACGCCCGGATTTGTGGAAGAACAAAAATTGGCTTTTGCACCACGATAACGCCCCTGCTCACACATCGTTGCTTGTGCGCGACTTTTTGGCCAAAAACAACACACTAATGATGCCGCAGCCACCGTGTTCCCCAGATCTGGCCCCCTGTGACTTTTTCTTGTTCCCTAAACTGAAGAGGCCATGACGAGAGTTACGCTACGCTTGACGAGATAAAGACGGGATCGAAGGAGGAGCTGAACAAGATAAAAAAATGATTTTTTGAAGTGCTCGAAGATTGGAAAAACCGTTGGCACAAGTGTATAATATCTCATGGGGATTACTTTGAAGGGGAAAATAGATATTCATGAATAAATAAATAATATCTGAAAAAACACAAAATTCGCGATACTTCTTGAACACACCTCGTATAACTAAAACAGAGCCGTTAGCATTCTTAGAAACTAAAGAACTCATAAGAGAACATACAAAAACAAATAATACCTTGTTAATCATAAGCTTAACTAGTGACAGTATTGTCAATAGTAATAATAAGCTATTCTTTGTTCAAATTCAAAAATTTAACAAAACAAATAACAATCAAATATAAGAATTATGCAGCAACGACACCACACGTCGAAGATGAAGAAAAAACAACCGCAGAAAACACCAACGACTTACAGTTATACCCTATACTGAGCGCTTGAGGACAAGCCAATTTCTAAGGGATGGGGAAGTGACATATCCAGATCACGCAGATCTCTCATGTCCACACTCACGCTTATCATACAGCATGTCAACATCGCAGACGCACTTTCTTAAATAGAATCATAGCAGGCAAGATAAGATAAACATAAACAAGGAATGCAAAAGAGACCCTCCATAAACAGACCATGAGATAGAAGCAAGTGCGAGGTTTCCTTATAGATTAAACCACTAGCATAAGCAGAGTTATTTTGTACACGAAGCCGAGAAGACGTGTTTTTTTTTGTTTAATAAAGAATTATATTCTTCCTAAAAACCGTTGTCGGATTTTTCAATTGGCGCAGCCGGTACAGCACTCTCCAAAACGTAATTATATATATTTATATATATTTATATATATTTATATACACATATATATACACACCTACATATGTATATCGTTTTTTTTTTTATTTAATTTATGTGTAACCCTTTCCTTTTGGGTTTTATTGAATTATTTGTATACCCTTTCCTTTTGGGTTTTATTGGATTATTTTTATACCCTTTCCTTTGGGTTTTATTGAATTATTTTTATACCCTTTCCTTTTGGGTTTTTCTTTTTTTTTTTTTAATTATTTATACCCTTTCCTTTTGGGTTTTTATTGAATTATTTTTATACCCTTCTTTTAGGTTTATATTGGGTTATTTTTATAAATGTGTATATATGTACAACGTCACATTTATTTTCCCCCTCTTTTTATATTGGGAAAGAAAAAAATTTGACTTATGGAATTTCTGTATTTTACGGTATTTTGGCAAGTTTTAGTGTTGGATATTTTCTGGCTCGCCCGTATCCTTCCGGTCGCTGTGCGGCTTCAGGTCGCTCACGTGTGCTGTCCTTATCCGCTTGTCCGTTATGCCCTTTATCTTGCATATTACTGGTGAGGTGAAATCCACAATCTGGTAAGGGGCCCCGTATCTTGGTGCTAGCTTCGCCGCGAAACCTTCTGCTGCATTCGACAGGTGGTGTAATTTCACCCACACTCTGTCTCCGATATTGGGTTTCCACGGCCTACGACGCAGGTTGTAGTGCCTTGCTTGGTCCTGTGTTGCTTTTTCTAAACTCCGCCGGACAATTTCGAATACTTCCTTTAGTTTATTTGCATTGTCGGACGGTGTTTGCGCTGCTTGACCTGTTCCGACTGTCACCTCGTCGAACAGTGCCTTTGGTAGCCTAGGCGTCTCGGCTTTGAGTTATGAACGCCGCGCTGTACCCGGTGGAGCTCGAGACGCTGGTGGCAACTGCAGTGTCAGCTCTGGTAGAGCTTCGTCCCAACGTCTTTGGTTGTCCTTGGTGAATTGTGCGATCATTGTTTTCACCGTGCGATTCGCGCGTTCCGTGGGGTTTTCTTGTGGAGTGTAGGGCGCTGTGAATTGCTGTTTGACCCCCATCTCCTCGAGGAATTTTTTAAATGCCCGACTTGTAGAATTGTGTTCCATTGTCGGTTATTAACATTTTTGGGTACCCCAAACCGTGCAAGAATCCTTTCCCTGAAGGCCTTTTGTAGTGTTGCTGTAGTGGCGCTTCGGAGTGGTACCATTTCCGTCCATTTCGAGAAGCGGTCTATAAAGACCAACAGCATCGTGTTTCCGTGGGTCGATCTTGGTAGTGGTCCCACGAAGTCAGCACAAACTGTGGTCCAGGGTTCCTCCGGTATCTTGGTCAGTATTTGTCCTGCCGCGGCCATTTGACTTGGCTTATACTGCTGACATATTTCGCATTGTTGGACATATGCCGTACGTCTCTGTATAAGCCTGGCCAATAGTAGCGTGCTGCTATTCGGGCTATTGTTTTTCTGCTACCCGTATGACCTGCGGTGGCGGTGTTGTGGTTTTCGCCTAGCACTTGCCTTCTCTTTCCCGTGGGCACACATAGTTTCCAGGCTACCACATCTTCGGTTCCAGCTCTATGCGGGATGTGTCTATAGAGGTTGCCGGATTCTTCACTATAGTCTGGGAACTTCCTCGGATTTTTCGCTATGTCAGACCGCATCTTTTGGATCCAGTTACAGTGTTTGTTTGCCTGGTCCATCGCGTCGTCCATAGTCGAGACTCTGAGGCACGTATCCTTCAGGGGTTGTCGGGATAGGGCGTCTGCAACAACATTAAGGTTTCCCTTTCTGTATTTGACGTCAAAGTCAAACTGTTGCAGTTCCAATGCCCATCTCGCTATCCTGCCTGATGGGCTTTCGATGGAGTTCAGCCACTTCAGTGCCATATGATCCGTGATGACAGTGAAGTGGTATCCTTCCAAGTATGGTCTTAGCTTCCTTATGCCCCAGATTATCGCAAGGCACTCTTTTTCGGTCGCAGAGTAGTTACGCTCCGCACCATTTAAAGATCTGCTTGCGTACGATATGACCCGTTCGCCCTCCTCTGAGTCTTGGGTCAGAATCGCTCCCAAGCCATAATTGCTAGCGTCCGTTTGCAAGCAAAATGGCCTTGAGAAATCTGGGCATGCTAGCACAGGGGATTGTGTCAGCTTAGCTTTGACCTTTTCGAAAGCTTCCTGGTGCTCTCCGGTCCATTCCCATTTTGTACCTTTCTTCAATAGTGTGTGTAGTGGGTGTACTGTGGTGGCAAAATCTGGTACGAACCGCCTGTACCATGATGCCACTCCCAGGTACTGTCGTAGTTCCTTTACGTTTCCAGGGGGTTTCAACTCGGCGATAGCAGCTACTTTCTCCGGGTCCGTGCGTATCCCTTCTTCGGTCACCTGATGGCCAAGGTATTTAAGTTCCTTTTTGAAGAAGTCGCACTTGTCCACGTTGATCCTCAGATTCGCTGCTCTCAACCGTCTGAATACTTCCCTCAAGTTGTCCATGTGTTCCTCGCGTGTTTTCCCGATTACAATGATGTCGTCCAAATATGCGAACGCCTGCGGCATCATTTCGGGTCCAATCACGCGATCGAGGGCCCTCTGGAACGTGGCTGGCGCCGAATGGAGTCCGAATGGCATTACTTTCCATTGGAACAGTCCTTTCCCTGGAACTGTGAATGCCGTCATCGCTCGACTCTCCTTCTCCATCGGGATCTGCCAGTATCCGTCTTTTAAGTCCAAGCTTGTTATAAATTTGGCCTCTCTTAGCTGATCCAGAATGTGGTGGACTCGCGGCAATGGATATGCATCTTTTATTGATTTGCCGTTTAGTTGTCGAAAGTCCACACAGAGGCGCCATTTTCCCGTTTTCTTTTTCACCATCACTATTGGTGCGCTGTGTGGGCTTCTTGAGGGCTCGATGCACCCTTTGGCCAGCAAGTCGTCCACCTGTTTGTTGATTTCGGCTTGCATTTTTGGATTTTTGGGGAAGTATCGCTGTTTAATTGGCCGATCGTCGCTCATGACAATACGGTGCTCCGTTATAGGCGATGTTCCTTTTATTTCCCCAAATGCTGCCAATTCTTTTCGCAAAAATTGGTCAATCTCTGCGTCCGGATGTATTGGTGTTTCGACTGTTTTGGCTACCGACAATCTTTCCTCTTGGTGGTTTGTCTCGCATTTTGGGATGCTTACTAGCAACCCTGCGCACTCCAAAACTGTGCCCATGCCTGACAAAAAGTCCCATCCGAGGACTAAGTCGTCGATGACTCCTGGGAGTATCAGTAGGGCAATATCCAGGTTTTTCAGCCCTAGTCTTATGTTCACCTCGACTTGTTCTCGGACTCCGCTGTTTCTGCCATCTGCCATTCGGACTCGACGTTCGGTTGCGCTTCGTCGGCCTACGTTGATCAGTCCACTAGCTAGCTTCTCGCTAACGAAGCTACTCGTGGCCCCTGTGTCAATCGTAGCCTTATACCGACAGTTGCCGATCTCTACGACCGCTGTCAGCTGCGCTCCCTCGTCCTGCAGGCTTCCGATTAGCGTCTTGGGGCTGATCTGTTCGGCTCCCGCTCGCCCCTCGGTGGCGGACGCCGGTGTCCGTTTCCCGACGGACAACATACTGACGTACGAACTCCGATACGTCCACATAGCCAGCAATATTCCAGCATAGGATTCGTACACTCTATTGCGAAGTGTCCCTCCTGGCCGCAAAATCTGCATGCCCTCGCTGGGTTGCTTACATGTGTTTGTATGTTGTCGCGTCTCGTCCTCGGGGCAGGTCTGGGTCTCGTGTCGAATTCTGGTCGCTCCTGATACGCCTGATTGTGTGTGTTCTGTGTGTCCGTTATTGCCATAAATCGTGGTCGATTATTTCTTTGTGCGGATTCTCTGTGGCTATATTGTTGAGCTTCCTGGCGCGTTTGTGGCTGCTCCATGCGGCGACGCGGTGGTTCCATGAGCCTCGGTTGCTCCATGCGGCTCTGTCGTCTCAGCTTCTCTCTGTCCGCTTCGAGTTCCTCGAACGCTTCAGCCAACTGCATCAATTCTGTTAAATTATTGAATTGGTATGGCGTGGCGTAAGATCGTAGATCCGGGAGGCTGTTGTTGTATATTTTGTTAAGCTGTCTTTCCGCCGAATACTGTAGTGGCCGCATGAGCGTCTGCATTTCTACCATGTACGCCTTGAATGGTTCGTGCATCGCCTGTCGTCTTCGGGTAACTTCGTCCTTCAAGTTTTCGAAGTAGTCTCTTGGAAGGAAATACTCCTGAAAACTTTGGACGAATGCTACCCATCTCGTCCAGTGCTGGTTGTTGGCAACATACCACTTAAGAGCCATTCCTTGCAGTAATTCGGGCATGGCCCTGGGAATTAAATTCAGGTTCAATCCATATGTGTCTGCCGACCATTCGACTTGTTCCAGGAATTCCAGTGGTTTGGTGGTGCCGTCGAAGCGAAAATTCCATTCGCGGACTTGTTTTGCGACTCTGGGGTATTCTTGGGACATAGTCGGTGCCGTTTGTTCGTTTATGGACACTCTTCTTTGTGGCTGTGGTGTGGACGCTACTCCCCACAGAGTATGATTGGCGTCTCGAGTCCGCGCTGCTGCGCTTGTTGCCGGGATGCTCAGCTGGGCGAAGTTTACATTCGTCGACTCTCTTGCATCCGCAACATATTCTGTTTCTCTGGCCGGCGATTGTCTGCCGTGAATCGCCGCCAGTTCTTCCAATCTTGTGCTATATGGCAATCTGTTTTCCTGAGTACTCACCCACTCTCCAAATTGTCTGCGCATAGCATCCAAAGTTCCTGATAACTCCACTTCGAATTCTGCTCCATATTTTAGCACTTCATCTTTTTTTAAATTGTACACCCACGCGCGGACCATTTTTATTTTATTTTGTTTTAATATATGATGTGTGTTTCAATTTATTGCAACCACCAAAGTTGGGCGCCAGTTGTAACGTACCTATTTACTAGGTTGAGTTTTCGCTAGGCTAAACTCAATCGAGCTGTGGGTCCGAGCAACAAATTTATATTGCGTTTGCAATAATTAATAACACAATGTTCATAGATTAAAATAGCTTTATTTGATTTCACTGTTTGGTTTGTAATTACACATTCCACTGTTGGTTTTACGGATCGCTTACTGGCTATTCGTTCCGTGGCGCTTCACTGCACCTCGGTGTCCTTGATTAGGTTTGTTTCGAGCTCCTGTGCGCTAGAATCTGCCCCAGGCACTCCGCCCGCCAGCTACGCAAGCCCAGGATCTCAGTCTGCCCGCCAGAGATTCTGTACAGCACTCCTGACACTCACCAGGATCAACGGCTTCCTTGTTCCCCAAGGATTACGCCTCGTCCTTTTGTGAGTCAGGATTCGCGTGTCTCACTCTCTGGCTAATCGCAGACCAAGCCTCGCTCGCTTCGCTTGGTTTCTTGCGGATATCGCCTGTTGCCACAATTCACGCGTGGCAAGGATATACGATTCGCGCCTAATTTCAGGACCTCGATGTCCTGTGATCCTTGTGTTTTATTGAGTTGGACACTTCGTGTCCTTGTACTTTCACTGATAATTTTGGCTTTCCCTCGTACTCATTTTCGCACTGTGTACGCGCAGCCTCTCTTGTTTACTTTTCACAGCGTGTTGACTCTCGCCGCGTATCTAACGCTTGCGGCGGCGCTCCTTTTATAGGCCGGCTGGCCACCTTTTGTCGGGACTGTACCCCGGTGGCGTGATCTTCTGGTGGCGTGATTTTCGGGTACTTTTCCACTGCCCTTTTGCTGGCGCCAGCCATTGTCTGCCGTCGGTGTGAGTATGGACAACAGTATTGCCCACGCAATACTCCTCACACACTAACGGCACATTTCCTGATGGACATGTGTGTCAGACACATTCAAATGGCTGAACACCTGCGTTAGAAAGGGAGACGGCGAAGAGACGATTCGCCGCAACTGCATCAGGGCCGGATTTCGGTCTGAATGTCAGTTGTTGTGGGGGCGCATATAACATGCTCATGGGCATTTTACATGCCCGTTCGTGAACATGCATACACATGTATGTTTTTGATCAAAACATACACAGACATGCATGCTCACCAGTGCATGGATATATGGCTCCTCACACCACAATCCGCTGAGTTTGGTGAGTCATGAGCCCTTCTGCCGAGAGGGTGATCATATTTAAAATTCCGAATTTCTCCAAGAACTCTATACGAAGATAAACATATTGTTTAAGTTCTGGTATGATAAATAATTCAATGTCAGCAACGCAATCTCTATAGCTTATATTTGTTTTAAGCTTAGCTACTACCCTACTAATGGTTCCGTTCGCTGTTCGAATTGTTCCACTTCTTGGATTTGGACAACAATTTGAACAACTTTGTTAATGCAAAAGTGACAGAAGCGTAGTTTTCCACAAATCGATAGTACCAACCAGATAATCCCAAAAATAATTCTTTTACCGTGGTAGGTACCGGAAATTCTGAAATAGCTTTTATTTTGTCTGGGTTTGACCCTCCGATGATAAAGCCAAGGTATGTAATTCCTGTCATGCAACAGTTCGATTTACTAATGTTAATGGTAAGATTATCTTTTCGTAAGCTTAAAGCTATTTCTTGCAATAAAATTAAATGAGAATCGAAATCATCTGACAGAACTAATAAAGTTCGTAGATGAGCTGGGATAACTAGATCCATTAAGCGACATAAAGTTTGGGCAGACCGAACGGCATCATTTTATATTGGTATAACAGTCAGTTTGGAATTGTAAATGCCGTGTATTGACGTGATTACTCGTTTAAAGGAATTTGCCAATAGGCGTGTTTCATATCCAAGCCAGTGATAAATCGAGCGGGCGGTAAACGGCTCAGAATGCCATCAATGTGCGGCAAGGGATATGCATCACGCTTAGTCACTTTATTAATTTCTCTAGAATCAAGACACAATCTGTATTTGTCTCCTTTCTTCACTAACACACAATTCTGCTCCAGGGACTTGTCGACTCTTCTATGACATTAAGTGATAGCATATTGTCTACTTCCGCAAACATTATTTTCTCAATAGCTGGCGATACAGGCCAATGTCGTTGTTTAACTGGAGTAGCTGATCCCACGTCTATTGAATGAGATGTTAAGCTAGTTCGACCTAATCCCTCAGTACTGAATGATGGGAACATATTTATTACCTTGTCCAGACGTTTCCTTTCTTCTAGGGATAAGTCATGAAATTTTTGGTCTCCGGTGTTGTTTGAAGATCCCACATCTAATTCTGATACTTCTGCCGAGAGGGTAATCTTATTCAAAAGTCCGAATTTCTCCCAGAAATCTATACCAAGGTAAACATCTTGTTTAAGTTCTGGTATGATAAATAATTCAAGGTCAGCAGCGCAGTCTCGATAGCTTATTTTAGTTTTAAGCTTAGCTACTACCCTACTAATGGTTCCATTCGCTGTTCGAATTGTTCCTGCACACTTCTTGGATTTGCTGTGCGTTACTAATTCTTTTGCAGCGTTTCCCCCAATACAACTTATCGTGGCTCCCGAATCTATTAATGCAATATATTCCTGGCCTTCGATTGTCACGTTTGTTAATAATCTATTTTCCGAGTTAATAAAAATAACAGAAATACATTTTTTCCGGTTACGCTTAACAACTTTCCAAAACTCTCTTAGGCGTTTTGTCGAGCGTTTCGGCTTCACTATAAATTTAAAATTATCTATCTCATTAAATATTTGTTTACGGGTAAGTCTATAATTTTCTAATCTTTTGTGTAAAGGAATAAGTGAAAAATGAGTTGGTTCTATGGATTTATCTACTGGTGAGCTTTGCTCTTGATGTAATAAGTTTTCGTCATCTATATTACTGGTATTAAGTTTTATTGAATTTGTTAAATCAGTAGCTCTTAAGGATGTGTCTGTTTGTTGTTGTATGACACATCCCTCTGTCGGTTTCCCGAGGGATTACATTTGCTACATTGGGGCTTGTAGGTATCTCTCGCACCGCATCCGTAGCAAAAGATTTTTCGCGGCCCTACGCAATCATCGAATTTATGTCCTGTTTTGTCACAATTCCAGCAAATTGGACTTGTTGGTGTGAAGCGATGTTGAATTTGTGAAATTCCGTTCTGTTCTGAGGTGACCTCAGGTAGTCCCTGACTGTCGTCTTGATCTGATAATTCAGTGACGAATGGACGTATAGTTCTTGGTTTTACCGATTTAATGTGGTTATAAAATTGTTCATGTCGTCGGATCTCCCTCCTAAGCTGTGATCTATTACGGATGTTCACGTGGAGTAGTTCATGATGAACACTTGGCTTAGCATTTCGAATTAGCAGTTCTACTAACTCATACTCAGCAATACCGTTCATGAGCCTATCTGTGAGATCTTCTATGGCACTTTGGTAGTCATCGAACATTTCAGTTTCGCCCTGACGGCGGTTTCTTATCTTCTCCCATATGTCATAGTCAGTCTCTATATCTTCGAATCTTTTCCGGAATTCTCCACAATAATGATCCCAAGTGAATTCTGAATATGTGCGGTGAATTTTCCAGTACCAATCGTTCGCTTTACCACTTAAGAGTAGATAGAGGTGATCGCAGAGAAGTTTGAGATCATTGTTAAGGTTCTGTCTGGTAAGTGCCTGGATACGATAAATAAACTCTTCAGTTCTCATACCGTTTTTTGAACCATCGAATTTAATGCGCCAATTTTGCATTATATTTAAAACTTTTTCAGGTGCTATTTGTGAGCTAGCGCTGCTACGCGGTACACTATTTCCTGAAAGGTTAAGTAACAGCTCGGATCGGTTCAAGGCTGGTTGTTCGTTCCCTACGTTATGAGTTTGTGCTGTATTATTTAAATTTGGAGCTGTTGTTCGCTCGGACTTCCCTAGGTGAAGCAAGGTTAACTGTCTTTGGATGGATGTTTCAATCGTTTTAGTTAACATTGAAGTGATGTTTTCTAGCAATTGCGATTGTTGGAGCGTTACTGCGGACTGTACGTAATTGGCTATCTCGACTTGGCTATTCAAGGAAAGATTACTGCCGTTACCGGGATCAGCTAAATTTCGGTCTGAAGTCGTTCTTTGTGTAGATCTAGTTGATATACCTCGTCTGGGAGTCGCTCCTCGATTCTTATTCGAATTCTGCTGTCTTCTTGTCGGCTTCTTATGAAAGTCATTGGGATCTTGAGATTCACTTGCGTTGGGTTGTAACGACCCCTCTTGCTGCAATTCAGCGAATAGGGTATTATTGGAAAATGTCAACGCCATAGCGGTGCAGTATGCCGAACATGTTGGACAGTTTGAAACCTTCCTAATGTGTTCTAAAATGCAATGTTTATGAAATTAGTGTTTACATGGAGTGCTTGCTATAAGTTCGACTTCGCTTAAAACTTCGTTACAAATACCTCAAAAAGGGTCAGCTGTTCGTAAAGCAACTGTAATATCTTCTTGGCTAATTGATATTAAAGAACAAAAAAATGTATAAATGATTAAATCGTAATAATTGCGAAAGCTAGTTTTGATTATTATAATGTCTGCGTTTCTCACATGCTCAAATTTTTCAAAATTTGTATTTTAACTAGGTCTCAGTCAGTTTATTTATTTTATTAAAATATATCTATTGCTGATTTGATTTTGGTCCTTGAGTTACTAGACGATAATAGCTCCAGCGCAGATATATCATAATTCTAAATAATTCAAAATACTTTCTTTGTAAATGTTGGTTTATCCTGGTCAATCAATGCCATTATACAGAATTGAAATCGAAATATCCAAAACAAATCTTCTATACGTGTAATCAAAGATATTTTATCACGTAGTCACTATAAATACGCAACTCATTACTATGAGTCTGGTCAACCAATCCAATTGGAGAATTGTAGTTGCGAAATCCTAAAACAGATTCAAGTCGTGAATCGGTATGTCATGACTTGTGAAAATTGGGAAACAAAAATGAAGTTAGTTATTTGGTTGGATCAATGGATGAGCTGGGGAAACAAGCAAAATTTCTAATTATTTTCTGAAGATATCCAACTCTAAAAGTATTGCTCTATTAATGTGGTCTAGAATCTACTAGTAAGCTGATCGGGCCCCACGTTGGGCGCCAAAATGTGGAGTGTACCAGGGTATAATTTCTTTTTGCATAAGCTATTTTCTTTAGGATAACTTATGTGGTCTTTACTAATGATTGCTTGATGGAACTGCCAATTTAAGCGACCGGTGTATTGTTGACCTCGATATGCGCACTCTCGCTATGCTCGTACTAGCTCGCCGGATTGTCGGGGTTCTTTCTTACTCAAGCAATACGGATGTTCTGTGCCACATCTAAATAGTGCGCGTTTACAAAACAAGTAACCACTTGGGTTATAAAATTCAGTTATCAATTACGGGAGACGCTGACACGTCTTATAACTATACCGGGACACTAGTCCTATTAGAGGGAACATAGATGGTAGTTGTCCCTCTTCTTTACCCACCCGACCATGATAATGATATAAATTTTGTTACATTATCCCTTGGACGGACTCTTAAAATCCTACCACATTCTGTAAAAACCTAGCATGGATACTCGACAGACGAATACTACTCCTTAGCTCCTCATTTTAAATTGCTTTCAAATTCATATATTCTTTCTAAACTTAATTCGGTATGTTGTGAACATTACTCTTAATTCTAGTTTCTATTATATAATTGAGTTATAATCTATGAGTACATTTTCTTTTTTAATTAATTATTAACATTATTCAATTTAAATTCCATTTTTTTCTCAGAATTTCTATATGGCTTCACGCTCAAATTCAACTTTAGAATGCATTACTTGGCAAAATTCCTCACCTGAACCCTCCACAGTGGTCCTGCAAGGTACCGATGCTAGCTAAGACTCGAACCCGAACCCGTCCGACTCCGTGGCAGGAAGGCAAAGCACTTGTGCAGCCAACCTGCCAGCCGGAGCGGGTGCAAAGGGAGAACTACCGACTACCAGCGCTGCGGCTAAAAGATTCAGTTACGCCGACCGGAGGAATGCCGCAAGCATCCTAAAGCGGCAGAACGCGAACACAGTGCCTAACCCACCAGCCGAATGGCAAAATAAGGTGGTGTGGGCCAGGAAGGTGCTGCCAAACTTCCGTGAGGCTCCACCGCCATAAGAGAGCAGGAAACGGCAACGCTCGCAAGAAGACCCGTTGCAAAGCGGGCCAAGGTTCAACAGGGAAGGTCCTTTTCCGAACTTGCCAAGGAATCCTTATAGGGATCCTTGACAAGGGCAATAAGGACGGCAGAATCCCGAGAAACCAGTGGAAGTGGGTATAAGGAGCCCTCGCTGACCACTGCCTGAAACTCCTAAGCAAGGCGACTGGGCCACCACCGGTATGCAAAGATGCTGGGTGGTACCAGGGAAACACGAAGGTCATCGCTTGCCAGGACACTCGCTCGATAGAGCTTTATAAAGCTGCCGTAGCAGAGCTTTGTGAGGTCTACACCGGGGCCAAGCTGGACCAGGTGCTTAACCTTTGCAATTATGCAACCCCTCTCTTCCCACCCAAGACTGGAGGGTGGTGAAGATTGAGACCACCGAGGGACCAACAACGGTTGTTTATAACAAGACGACGGAACAGGGCCCTCCTGCGGAGATCGGAGCAACCGATGAGGAGCTGGAGCCAGGATATATGTCGGACACGTCGACTCTGACTCGGGGCCTTGAGGCCTTGTGTAATGAGTTGGACGAAGATGACATCATGCTGTCGGACGAGAACGACAGCAACAACACGGGGTGAGGGTGGAATCTCCGGATGTCCTTGAGACTACGGCAGATAAACCTACACCACAGTAGTACTAGAACCTTGGGTGATTGGAGGAAAGGTTTGCGGACTAGGCAACAAAGATTATAAGCTTTTAGTAGCTGGCAACGAAGGTAAAAAACGCACGTGCATCATCGCGAGAAAATCTAAAAATTTTTCTGCTCCATAATTTTAGCAACGATGACAACACAGCGGTAAGCCTGGAGCTCCAGTCAGCTTCGGTAAGGCTACTGTCTGTCTATATGGCCTACGATAGCAGCGGCCCGCCACCAGACGAGACTACAAGGTCCCTCGTCCAGGAGTGCGAAAAGCACAGCATTGGCATAATCATAGGCCGTGACGCCAATGCTCACACACTCAGTGGGGGAGTACGGACCCAAATCCGAGGGGTGAGTTACTCTTACCCTTCATTCTTAATACCAACCTTTTAGTATGTAATACGGGTAATGAACCCACTTTCATTATTAAAAATAGACGAGAGGTCATTGATCTGACCCTCATCTCACAATCTATGAGTGACCAGCTAATAGGCTGGAGAGTGTCTGATGATCACTCCTTCTCTGATCACAGAAACATAGAATTTGAGCTTCTCGCGAGCCATCCAGAACCAGTTCACTTCACTAATCAGAAGAAGGCGAACTGGGAAAAGCCAAACTTGACCCAACCCTTTCGGAACACCCACCGAAAGGTCCGGACAACTTAGCTCATCTCTGCTATCTCACAGAGACTTTCACTACAGCATGTAATAAGGATTTTAAGGCAGCATGCCCTATCAGTAAGCCAGTGCACAAGAAGAAACCACCATGGTGTACACCTCAACTAAATGTCCTTCGACAAAGTTGTAGGCGAAAGCGCAAAATAACGACCTGCAATGGTCAAAATACAAATCAAGTCTGGCTGAATACAAAAAAGCCACCAGACGGGAAAAAAGGAAATCTTGGAGAGATTTCTGCACGGATATTGATTTAACTACTGAAGCTGCAAGGCTTAGGAAAGTTTTATCAAAAACCACACCCACACTAGGTTATCTGAAAAAGGATGACAACTCCTGGTCGGTCTCCAGTGAAGAGTCACTGGAAATCCTCCTAAAACACACTTCCCTGGCTGCTCCGAGCAGTCCCCGAGGTGCATAGGAACTAACGGTATAGAGAACACATCCTTAAAGTCTCTCATACACAAAGGAAACATTAAGTGGGCGGTAAACAGCTTCAAGCCGTTCAAATCTCCAGGCCCAGACCAAATAAGTCCAGTTCAACTGCAAAGACCAAATAAGCCAGTCAACGAGATCTTCGGGAAGATCGTGAAGACCGGTCGCATCCCACCGACATGGCTCCAGTTAAAATAACCTTCATCATCAAAGCTGGGAAGCCATCGCTCACCAGCGCCAAAGATTTCAGACCATCAGTCTGCCATCCTCACCATCCTCCATCTCACAGCATCCATTAATCCCAGGCTTATGGCAAATCCACAGATACTGCCCTTCACTCTGTGGTCCTTATTCCACAAGGAGTACACCCTAATAGCGTTTCTCGACATTGAGGGCGCCTTCAACAACGTCACTCCGGCAGCCATAACTGGAGCTATGCTGAGACTGGGGATTGACACCGGTACGGTGGGACTGATCAATCAATTGCTCACTTGCAGGACTGTGATATCCATGATATCCATGGGTGACTGCCAAATAGTTGCATACGCAGATGACGTTGCGGTGATTTTCACTAATCCCACAAACTTCTGTGACCTCATGACCAGTAAACTAAACATACTTTCATGCTGGGCAAAAGAGAGTGGATTAGGGGTAAACCAAAATAAAACGGAACTGGTTCTTTTCACAAGAAATTACAAGGTCCCTTCTCTTGTCCCACCCCGACTAAATAATGTGAATCTGATCTTCAACAACAGTGCCAACTTCCTAGGACTGACACTGGATAGGAAACTAGACTGGAACCTAAACATCCAATCTCCGGTTAAAAAGGCAACAGTCGCTCTATATACGTGTTGGAAATCCATTGGGCTTAAATGGGGTATGTCCCCAAATATCGTTAAATGGTTATACACATATATAGTCAGACCTATACTTCTGTATGACGTCATAGTATGCTGGCCCTGTCTTAAAAAGAAAACCACCCTTTCTAAACTAAACGAAGTTCAGCGTATGTCTGAATTATGCATATTAGGGGCGTTTCGTACCACACCCAGTGAGGCACTTGACGCTATCCTGGACATCCCATGTCTGGCTAGACAAGGAATGGAAAATGCAACACTCACGGCCATAGGACTCAGAGAGTCGCTCAAAGAGAGGAATGGGTTCATGGCACCCCCGGCCCACCGGCGGCCATAACCTTCTTCACAGACCGCTCCAAATTAGACAACCGCGTAGGCGGAGGGGTCTTCTCGAGCAACTCAACAGGCAGCTATCCTTCAGCCTTCCAACACACTGCAGTGTCTTTCAAGCTGAGGTACTGGCTATAAAGGAAGCTATAGACTGCCTAAAGAGGCTCAAAAATCATCCCTAGCAATATAAATATATATATTGACAGTCAGGCAGCGGTTAAATCCATCAGCTCGATATCTTTAAATTGATATCAGTAACAAGCTGTCACAAATCTCTACAAGAGATGGCTAAATAGCATATTATTAGCCTAATATGGGTCCCTGGCCACCAGGACATTGAAGGCAATTGTAAAGCCGATGAGCTAGCTAGGAAAGGTACTATACTACCACTCCTCGCGGGCAAGGAAGGTATAAGTATGCCTCTAGCTACCTGTAAGCTCAACATCAAGGAGGAGTAAAGGCGCAGGTCATGCAGAAAATGGCGAAGTGCCACCTGTGCCCTCATAGCACACCAGACATGGCCAACTATCAACTCCAAGCGCAGCAAAGAGCTGTGCAGTCTAAGTCGGAGCTAACTGTTCAGCAGTGATGCGGGCTCTAACTGGGCACTGGCTGGTCAGCATTCATGCCAACAGGCTCCATGTGCCATACAATGACTTTTGCAGAAGCTGCAAGGACGAGGAGGAAGTGGAATCTCCGGAACATTTTTCTGTCACTGCACAGCACTTGCCAGAAAAAAGGCTGGAAATCCTAGGAAATTACTCCCTAACTGATTTAACGGAGCTCCGACACATGAGACCGGCCAAGATAGCGAAATTCATCAACGAATCTGGTCAAATGTCTGAATGTTAGAATGCTTGAAATCGCGACTGCAGGAATATGCTCATTCTAAATTGCTGGAGGAATAACTGAGTATTTTCTTGGAAAATATGGAAAGCACTTGACAGTTTGCTCATGGTCTTCGGATAACGCCAGAGAGGGAGTTGATACATGTGCTTGTCACTACTTTGTATCATATAAAAGAAAACTGGATCGTCTTATATTTCAATACACGAACCTAAGAAAGAGGTTAAGGATTACCTTTCCACTGATCATTGCACCCACCCTCAAAAATCAAATCATGTACATGCACAACAGTGCGCCAGCTGCTAGCTGATCTTCCACTTGATTCTAGCACACAGGTTACAGGTAACACGCCTAGCACATAATATTCTCCTTAAAACCACAATCACGTACGGACACACAAGTGCTGCTGAGTGATCCTCCACTTGATTCTAGCACACAGGTTACAGGTTACATGCCTAGCACACAATATTCTCCTTAAAACCACAATCACGGACGCACACACAAGTGCTGCTGAGTGATCCTCCGCCTCATGCCAACCCACAATAAAAAAGGGTCAGCCATAAATCTATACACTTCGATCATAAGTGTCTCATACGTGATCGAAAATCACACATTTTCCTAAAAAAGGTCACACACCTGTCACTCCCCCACCCAAAAGCAATAAATTAGCTCCAATAATGAAGCAATGTCATAGAATCCTCTTTTCCCTACTACTTACATAAAATGTGCATTCTATTGAATCATTGAAATGTCATCAACCTGATCCATTTTTCTAACTTTAGTCGCAATGTTTTGCTTATATAGTCCCAAAAAATTCCGGCCTAGTATCAGACTTCAATGGGTCTGTTAGTAAAAACACACCGAAATAATAATAACAGTTCAAAATACCTTATGACGTTCGTTCTTATCTTCATCATCCGCCATGACAAAATCAGTCCTTTTTTTTATATATATGTATATGGTTTTCCTTATTTACTAAGTAGGTCGTACATATCTAATTGTTTATGTACCTACATTATAGCTAGTTCATTACTCACTCTACGTTTCGTTTATTTTTTTTTTTTAAGTCGATGCGATCGTTGGGCCCAATGTTCGTCGACGCAGAGATGAAGCTGTTTGAAAAATTATTTAAAACATTAGGAAACACATATATATATATAATTTTCATTTGACTATCCGTTTGATTTAATATCAGCCAGTGTATTGTTAACTATTAATGTATCACCTACTTTTTTTCTCTTTTTTTACAATGACATATTTATAAAATTATTCGACAATGACCATATTAATAATAAATAAAAACTTCAACGATTATATTTCTTACTATTAATGATTACGTGAAACACTCATTAGTAATTTAGAGCATTTCGCCAATTACGAGTTGAGCTTGTTGAATACGCTGAATTTATTAGCAAGTGATCTGCTTAAACTTTATGATCACCATTGATCAGCACCACACAGCTGACCGATCATTCACGTTTTCATGGATTAACTTTTAAGGTCATCTGGCACTAGCTGATAATAAATTCGGAAATACTTGATTTCAAACTTTTTTTTCCTGGGCAATAGCGAATATGCGCTAAGTCGGGATCCGTGGGATGAAGTTGTCCTCTTGGATTAAACACAGTTCCTCACTTCCGTTCCGCTGACTAGCGACGCTTCTGATGTCGATTCAATGAAATAAGGCTGACTAATTACAACCTCGTCGGGGTGAATCATTCCCGCGGTGTAAATTATGAAGGCGTGCAGCTGGCTCGAACTGGTGGCAGGTCTGGTATATACTCTTTACCCAAGAATGGCCTATAAAGGTTAAAATTGGTTCGAATATTTTTCTTTCACCAATTGCTCTAACATACCTTTTATTCTCTACCGCACTTTCACAATAATATATATATATATATAATACACTGTAACCTTTGGAGTTACAATCACGTGTTTTATACAATGTTTTATACACTGTCGATTTGCAAAGTACACGACTTCTTTCTTCAATAACCTTGACAGTTTGACCGCAACAAGACCTCGCTTGAACCTTGCGCTTATTGAAAAGCTTCTTGCTGAGCGCTTCTTGAATGAGCGATTTCGTGCTGCGTTTTGAGTGGTTCTCTTCTCGTCGGTCATCTGCCTATCTCTTCGTTTGAGCGTCCGTCTAATCAACAACGACTAATTTAGAGTGGACCAAGAATTGTACCAAAAAATATTACTATTAAATGACTACTACAGCGTGTGGCATTGTCGCGAATGAACGAGTGCGCTAGTGCACGCCAGCATATAAATGCATTTTTCGACGCAGTGAAAAAATTGAAAGAAATAGGTGTCGCGATTGGAAATGATTTGTTAGTAATCTTATTGCTATATAGTTTGCCTGACTCTTATGAAATGTTCAGATGTGCGATGGAAGCACGAGATGACTTGCCCCATCCCGATGTGCTTCGCGTCAAAATTCTTGAAGAGTCAGAAGCGCGTGAAAATAAAGAAAATCGCGAAGAGCAAAACGCAATGTTCGCTAATCGTCGGAAAGATGTAGAAAGAAATAGCAAAGAAAGAAAAAGCGATAAAGTGCAGCGTGAAGCCAAAAAGTGTTTCAGCTGTGACAAGGTTGGACATTTCGCGCGAAATTGACCAAAGAAGAATATGAAACGCAATACAAATGAACAGAACTGTGTGGGTACTGCAGAAAACGGTGAACTTCGTAAACGCGTTAGAGATGGCCTTTTCTGCCGATGAGTGGCTTGTGGTGTTTCGATAGTGGATGCACGGCACACATAAGTTCAAATAACAGCATGTTCGTAAAAGACTTTACATTTGGCCAACAATAAGACCACACTAACTGGTGGCATTCGTAATGCTTAAATCGCACTTAAAAAACAACAGCAACGAGTTGACTTAACATTGAAAGATGTTTTCTACGAATCGGACTTGGGCCAAAATTTGATGTCGGTTTCCAAAATCACAGACAATGGTTTTGAAGTTCATTTTCGGAAAAATGAAGCACTTGTTATGAAAAATAACGAAGTTTGGCTACGTGCGCAAAGATACGGTAACTTGTATTACTTGAATGGCGAAGAGCATCAAGTGAATAGTCAGTAATGTATGGTGGTCAAAACGACCTTGATCTATGGCATTGTAGAATGGGACATCTAAATGAAAGCGATTTGAAAATATGGCTAAAAGTGGTAAAGCCTACGGCATGAAGATGTGCGAGAATGGAAAATTGTCGCAATGCGAAATCTGCATAAGTGAAAAGCAAACTGTACGCATTTATAAACGAAAAACGTACGACCGAACTATTGGAAATAGTTCAGAGCGATTTGCGCGACCCAATGAGGACACAATCCCTGGGAGGATGTAAATACTTCGCTACTTTTATAGATGACTATTCGCGCTATTGTGAAGTTCACTTTCTTAAACAGAAATCAGACTTATTTGAAGCTTTTAAAGCATATAAAGCTACAGCAGAAAACTTCACAAATAAGAAGATAAAAGTACTTCAGTCAGATAACGGGACTGAGTATTGCAACAAAGAGTTCCACAAGTATATGAAGGTGAACGGAATCCAGAGACGCCTTACCACACCACACACGCCACAGCAGAATGGCTTAGCTGAGAGACAGAATCGTACCCTGGTCGAGATGGCACGCTGTATGATGAAGCAATCCGGTGTGCCGCCATCCTTTTGGGCAGAAGCAGTAAATGCAGCATGTTACATCAGAAACAGATGTGTAACGCGTGGTCTATCCGGGAATTCCCCAATTACTGGACGAAGAAAATTCCTACAGTATCGCATTTACGTATATTTGGTACGAAGGCAAATGCATTAATAAAGCGTTCAAATAAGGGTAAATTTGAATCAAGATCGGAAGAATGCATACTGGTCGGCTACTCAAATACATCGAAGGCATATCGATTATATTTACCTGAGAAGAGTACGGTAATAGTAAGCAAAGATGTCAAGTTCCTGAATGTTCCAGGTTTCAAAAGTGAGTACGCTGAGTTCTACGAACGTGATCAAAACTCAAACGGAGGTTTCGACATCAATATCACGAGTAAACCTTGTGATGGGTCTAACAGCGACGATAACAGTTTAGTTGAGCGACCCAAGCAGAAGCTAGTTGAGCAGCAGCGTGGCAGAGGGCGTCCCAATATCGAGAGGACAGGCCAGCGAGGTAGGCCACAGAAAATATATCAACCACCCGCACAGGTGATCAGTAACGATGAACAGAGCAGCTCGAGAGAGACATTCGAGGAATGCGAAATTGCATACATGGCTGCGACAGATGATCCAACTACACTGAAAGAGGCGAAAAGCCACAAGGACAGCGTCAGTTGGACAAGGGCAATTGAAGATGAGTTTCGGGCACAGATACACAACGGAACATGGGAGATAGTGGAACGCCCTAAGAATCGAAAGATTATAGGTTGCAAAATTGTGTTTCGGACAAAAGACAATGGTACCGTTTCAGGAAAAAAGCAAGTTCGATTGGTCGCTAAAGGATTTGAACAAAGGCCTGGAGAGGATTTTCATGAAACGTATTCACCTGTAGCACGATTCACATCAGTCCGACTTTTGGTGGCCATGGAAGCGGAACTTGACATAGAGATACATCAAATGGACGTGGTCACAGCCTACCTAAACGGCGAGCTCGAAGAGAGCGTTTATATGGAGGTGCCAGAGAGCTTCAATGATGTCATTAATACGTTGGAATCGGGTAAATCAATTGGAACGAAGCATGATTCACTTCGAGCTGAGTACATGAAGACAACAGCGGAATGGCATGCGGCGCTGTCATCAATGAGAAGCCCTGTATGTTTGTTGAAGAATGCGTTATACGGATTACACCATTATGGTTTGCGTCGGTATTGTACACTCTCGACGAAGCTACAAGAAGTTGGATTAGAGCCCACGAAGCAGGATTGTTCGTCAAACGGCAGGGAAAGAAGATTCTCCTAGGATCCATTTACGTAGATGATTTGCTGTTGAGGTCACATCATCCGGATCCTTGAAGACGCATTTGAGATGAAAAATCTCGGCCCAGTGATAACCTGTCTGGGCATAGAATTCAAGCAGGATCTGAAAGAGCATCGCATATTCCTTGCACAGGAAAAGTACAACACATGGATATTGAAGAGATTCGCGATGACTGAATATGCAAGCCGGCATTAACACCCATAGAAGCGAAATGTAATTTGAAGCGGACAGAAGCAGCCGATAAAGCCGAGATGAGGAAGTGCCCCTATCAGAACTTTCTTCTTATGTTTCTCTCAGTTACAACCCGTCCAGATATTGCGTACGCCGTAATTTTCATGAGTCAGTTTAACTCATGTTATAACTCTGAACACTGGAAGACGGCGAAGCGCACCTTCGGTACCTAAGTGGTACCAAACCACTCGGCCTGTTATTCAAGCGAACAGGCGAAGATCTGTACGGAGTCGTCGATGCTGACTGGGGCGCCAATTAGACCGATAGACGGTCATATTCTGGCACGAAAACAACGCACCGTGGTTTGTCAAGCACAGAGTCCAAATACTTGGCAATGAGCGATGTAACAAAGGAAGCCTTATACTGGAAGGCCATACTCCACAGGATTGTGAGAAGCAGTGATTTGGTTCTGCTTATAAAAAACTGACGGACAGATAGGAAGAAATGGTCGGTGATACCACCAAAAATTGCACCACTACACATACAACTAAATATATATGCAGTAAGAGTGTCATGTAATTTTATCATTATAAATATATAAGAACATTTCAAAAAGCGTATATTCAAAGTATCACGTCATTCAGACGGGCAGATAAACCAAAGATTTTGCCACGAAATTGCGAATCTGAATGTTAATTATTTTAACAACTATAATCAATAAGAGAAAAGAGGAATTGTGTCATACATAAAATGTGCATTCAATTGAATCATTGAAATCCGCGCTTACCTTATATTCATTAGTTGTCATCAACCTGATCCATTTTTCTAATTTTAGTCGCAATGTTTTGCTTACATAGTTCCAAAAATTCCGCCCTAGTATCAGACTTCAATGGGTATGTTAGTAAAAAAAACACTGAAATAATAATAAAATTTCAAAATACCTTATGACGCTCGTTCTTATCTTCATCTTCCGCCATGACAAAATCAATATCAATTTATATATGTAAGTAAAATATTTAAAAATATTCTAATTTTAGGTGTGCAATATTTATTTAGACTACAGCTATTTACTCATGTCTACTTATATACAATTAAAAAGCCTGCTTTTGTAATGGAATCGTTGACAGTACACTCGTAGGCGACATCAAAATCGATAGTCGGTAACGCACGATTGTTCGTTAAATGTTTAGAAAAATTCGGCGAACATTTTTTTGTATTGAGGAACAAAGCGGACGGAATCATCTGCACCACAGCTCTTTCGGAAGGTAGTGGGTTTTGGCTAGTCATCAATACAATTTTATTACGTAGGATTCCCACTGAAACTTAACCTGGAGACAATACTCTAATAAGATATACTTAACTAAAAAAGTACTTCTAATAATTCAAAAAAATAATTATAAACAGGTACTTCAAAAATGGTATAAAAATATTAATACTGTTGCAAATTTGACTCGAATGCTTGCAATGTAACAATCTGGCAGCCCTCGTGTAGCTTATCTTAAGTTTTGCATTGTCCGTTCGTTCGCATGTACTCACATATTAATTTCACCATAGTTTTAGACTGCCGAATGCGTCGCGTCATTAATAAAAAGTGCGATTCCCCAATATCGTTATCTTATGTATAGGCTGGGAAACTGTGGATTTAGCAATCCAACAGGTTATGGGCCCAGTGATAAATAAATACGAAAACGTTGACAGTAAATAGTGTAGCACGTGGAAACTGCAGATGCGTGCTATATTAGTGAAAAACGAACTATGGCAATATGTCGATGGAACGAAAAATTTGCCCAGAAAATGTGGCAGATCGAGCAGTATGGAAAACATACGATGAGAAGGCGCCCGTGGACATTTTATTATCGATTAGCCCATCAGAAGTGGCTATAATTGAAGATTGTAATTCGGCAAAAGAATACTGGTTGAAATTGCAGGAGACATTTCAATCAAAGGGGCCAGGGCGTGTGGCATTGTCGCGAATGAACGAGGGCGCTAGTGCGCGCCAGTATGTAAATGAATTGCCGCGATTGGAAATGATTTGTTTGTAACCCTTATTGCTATATAGTTTGCATGTCTCTTATGAAATGTTTAGATGTGCGATGGAAGCACGAGATGACTTGCCCCATCCCAATGTGCTTCGCGTCAAAATTCTTGAAGAGTCAGAAGCGCGTGAAAATAAGGAGAATCGGAAAGATGTAGAAAGAAATAGGAAAGAATAAAAAGCGATAAAGTGCAGCGTGAAGCCCAAAAGTGTTTCAGGTGCGCAAAGATACGGTAACTTGTATTACTTGAATGGCGAAGAGCATCAAGTGAATAGTGTAATGTATGGTGGTCAAAACGACCTTGATCTATGGCATTATAGAATGGGACATCTGAATGAAAGCGATTTGAAAAATATGGCTAAAAGTGGTAAAGCCTACGGCATGAAAATGTGCGAGAATGGAAAATTGTCGAAATGCGAAATCTGCATAAGTGAAAAGCAAACTGCAAGCATTTATATAAGTACTTTCGCTCTTAATCTTTCTAACGCGAACTTTCGCTCTTGAACTGTCAAGTTGGCTGCGCTTGCGTTTTCTGAATGCATTTTATTCTTCCGCATGCTATCGATGCAAGAAGCAAAAAGCAGATCGGTGCCAAAGAAAAAAATTCTTTGTTTGTTTTACGTGAACATTTGCACGTGGTAGAACAAATATAATCGTCAAACATCCGAAGCTGGGATAGAATTTAAAGTGCGGTATTACGGATACCACACTGCAGACCGGTCATACCCGACAGCAGTTGAATTTAATGAAATTTCGACTAATTACCGGGATTTTGGCAGTTCACGTGTTTCGAGTGTTGGGTGGACCGGCAAGGCATTACAATCAAAACAAAATGTGCATACTGACTGGTCGGTACCCTGCAAATACTGCAAGCACACCACGTCCAATCATTGCACCACACCACAATACACCACCGACCACGGAACTGGCCACCGATGCCCCTTCTTCTGTTCTTATACCTCATTATTTTGTTCAAAATAAAATCAAGCCGAATTCAGCGGAGAAGCGTTGCCAGCGTCTATTCAGGGCTGCTCAACGCGGCTTAATAACAACAGAATAACAACTACAACAACAATAACAAGAGCAACAATAACAACAACAGAAGAACAACTACAACAACAATAACAAGGGCAACAATAACAACAACAGAAGAAAAACTACAACAATAGAAGAACAACTACAACAACAGAAGAACAACTACAACAACAATAACAAGAGCAACAATAACAACAACAGAAGAACAACTACAACAACACAGGGGCAATAACCCCTGTGTCTTGAAGTCGCCGCATAGCAAGCATAGAGTATAAACAGAAAACATTAAGTGACTACTACAGCGTGTGGCATTGTCGCGAATGAACGAGTGCGCTAGTGCACGCCAGCATATAAATGCATTTTTCAACGCAATGAAAAAATTGAAAGAAATAGGTGTCGCGATTGGAAATGATTTGTTACTAATCTTATTGCTATATAGTTTGCCTGACTCTTATGAAATGTTCAGATGTGCGATGGAAGCACGAGATGACTTGCCCCATCCCGATGTGCTTCGCGTTAAAATTCTTGAAGAGTCAGAAGCGCGTGCAAATAAAGAAAATCGCGAAGAACAAAACGCAATGTTCGCTAATCGTCGGAAAGATGTAGAAAGAAATAGCAAAGAAAGAAAAAGCGATAAAGTGCAGCGTGAAGCCAGAAAAGTGTTTCAGCTGCGACAAGGTTAGACATTTCGCGCGAAATTGAAGAGAAGAATATGAAACGCAATACGAATGAACAGAACCGTGTGGGTACTGCAGAAAACGGTGAACTTTCGCTAAACGCGTTAGAGATGGCCTTTTCTGCCGATGAGTGGCTTGTGGTGCCTCGATAGTGGTTGCACGGCACACATGAGTTCAAATAAGAGCATGTTCACCGATATTGCAAAAGTCGGAAAGACTTTACATTTGGCCAACAATAAGACCACACGGATTGGTGGCATTGGTAATGCTTAAATCGCAGTTAAGAAACAACAGCAACGAGTTGACTTAACATTGAAAGATGTTTTCTACGTATCGGACTTGGGCCAAAATTTGATGTCGGTTTCCAAAATCACAGACAATGGTTTTGAAGTTCATTTTCGGAAAAATGAAGCACTTGTTATGAAAAATAACGAAGTTGGGCTACGTGCGCAAGATAGGTAACTTGTATTACTTGAATGGCGAAGAGCATCAAGTGAATAATGTAATGTATGGTGGTCAAAACGACCTTGATCTATGGCATTATAGAATGGGACATCTAAATGAAAGCGATTTGAAAAATATGGCTAGAAGTGGTAAAGCGTACGGCATGACGATGTGCGAGAATGGAAAATTGCCGCAATGCGAAATCTGCATAAGTGAAAAGCAAACTGTACGCATTTATAAACGAAAAACGTACGACCGAACTATTGGAAATAGTTCAGAGCGATTTGCGCGACCCAATGAGGACGCAATCCCTGGGAGGATGTAAATACTTCGCTACTTTTATAGATGACTATTCGCGCTATTGTGAAGTTCACTTTCTTAAACAGAAATCAGGGTTATTTTAAGCTTTTAACGTATATAAAGCTACAGCAGAAAACTTCACGCGTAAGAAGATAAAAGTACTTCAGTCAGATAATGATATTTGGTACGAATGCAAATGCATTAACAAAGCGTTCAAATAAGGGTAAATTTGAATCAAGATCGGAAGAATGCATACTGGTCGGCTACTCAAATACATCGAAGGCATATCGATTATATTTACCTGAGAAGAGTACGGTAATAGTAAGCAAAGATGTCAAGTTCTTGAATGTTCCAGGTTTTAAAAGTGAGTACGCTGAGTTCTACGAACGTGATCAAAACTCAAACGGAGGTTTCGACATCAATATCACGAGTAAACCTTGTGATGGGTCTACCAGCAGTGATAACAGTTTAGTTGAGCGACCCAAGCAGAAGCTAGTTGAGCAGCAGCGTGGCAGAGGGCGTCCCAAGATCGAGAGGACAGGCCAGCGTGGTAGGCCACAGAAAATATATCAACCACCCGCACAGGTGATCAGTAACGATGAACAGAGCAGCTCGAGAGAGACATTCGAGGAATGCGAAATTGCATACATGGCTGCGACAGATGATCCAACTGCACTGAAAGAGGCGAAAAGCCAAAAGGACAGCGTCAGTTGGACAAGAGCAATTGAATATGAGTTTCTGGCACAGATACACAGATAGATAGTGGAACGCCCTAAGAATCGAAAGATTATAGGTTGCAAAATTGTGTTTCGGACAAAAGACAATGGTACCGTTTCAGGAAAAAGAAGTTCCATTGGTCGCTAAAGGATATGCACAAAGGCCAGGAGAGGATTTTCATGAAACGTATTCACCTGTAGCACGCTTCACATCAGTCCGACTTTTGGTGGCCATGGAAGCGGAACTTGACATGGAGATACATGAAATGGACGTGGTCACAGCCTACCTAAACGGCGAGCTCGAAGAGAGCGTTTATATGGAGGTGCCAGAGAGCTTCAATGATGTCATCGAATACGTTGGAATCGGGCAAATCAATTGGAACGAAGCATGATTCACTTCGAGCTGAGTACATGAAGACAACAGCGGAATGGCGATGCGGCGCTGTCATGAATGAGAAGCCCTGTATGTTTGTTGAAGAATGCGTTATACGGATTACGCCAGTCTGGTTTGCGTTGGTATTGTAGACTCACGACGAAGCTACAAGAAGTTGGATTAGAGCCCACGAAGCAGGATCCTGTTCGTCAAACGGCAGGGAAAGAAGATTCTCCTAGGATCCATTTACGTAGATGATTTGCTGTTGAGGTCACATCATCCGGATCCTTGAAGACGCATTTGAGATGAAAAATCTCGGCCCAGTGATAACCTGTCTGTGCATAGAATTCAAGCAGGATCTGAAAGAGCATCGCATATTCCTTGCACAGGAAAAGTACAATACATGGATGTTGAAAAGATTCGGGATGACTGAATATGCAAGCCGGCATTAACACCCATAGAAGCGAAATGTACTTTGAAGCGGACAGAAGCAGCCGATGAAGCCGAGATGAGGAAGTACCTCTATCAGAACTTAATTGGCTCTCTATGTTTCTCTCAGTTACAACCCGTCCATATTGCGTACGCCGTAATTTTCATGAGTCAGTTTAACTCATGTTATAACTATGAACACTGGAAGACGGCGAAGCGCACCCTTCGGTACCTAAGTGGTACCAAACCACTCGGCCTGTTATTCAAGCGAACAGGCGAAGATCTGTACGGAGTCGTCGATGCTGACTGGGGCGCCAATTAGACCGATAGACGGTCATATTCTGCTAAAGTTGGGAGGCACGAAAACAACGCACCGTGATTTGTCAAGCACAGAGTCCAAATACTTGGCAATGAGCGATGTAACAAAGGAAGCCTTATACTGGAAGGCCATACTCAACAGGATTGGGAGAAGCAGTGATTTGGTTCTGCTTATAAAAAACTGACGGACAGATAGGAAGAAATGGTCGGTAATACCACCAAAAATTGCACCACTACACATACAACTAAATATATATGCAGTAAGAGTGTCATGTAATTTTATCATTATAAATATATAAGAACATTTCAAAAAGCGTATATTCAAAGTATCACGTCATTCAGACGGGCAGATAAACCAAAGATTTTGCCACGAAATTGCGAATCTGAATGTTAATTATTTTAACAACTATAATCAATAAGAGAAAAGACGAATTGTGTCATACATAAAATGTGCATTCAATTGAATCATTGAAATCCGCGCTTACCTTATATTCATTAGTTGTCATCAACCTGATCCATTTTTCTAATTTTAGTCGCAATGTTTTGCTTATATAGTTCCAAAAAATTCCGGGCTAGTATCAGACTTCAATGGGTATGTTAGTAAAAAAAAACACCGAAATAATAATAAAATTTCAAAATACCTTATGACGCTCGTTCTTATCTTCATCATCCGCCATGGCAAAATCAATATCAATTTATATATGTAAGTAAAATATTTAAAAATATTCTAATTTTAGGAGTGCAATATTTATTTATACTACAGCTCTTTACTCATGTCTACTTACATACAATTAAAAAGCCTGCTTTTGTAATGGAATCGTTGACAGTACACTCGTAGGCGACATCAAAATCGATAGTCGGTTACGCACGATTGCTCGTTAAATGTTTAGAAAAATTCGGCGAACATTTATTTCTATTGAGGAACAAAGCGGACGGAATCATCTGCACCACCAGCTCTTTCGGAAGGTAGTGGGTTTTTGGCTAGTCATTAATACAATTTTATTATGTAGGATTCCCACTGAAACTTAACCTGGAGACAATAATCCTAATAAGATATACTTAACTAAAAAAGTACTTCTAATAATTAAAAAAATTGGTTATAAACAGTTACTTCAAAAATTGTATAAAAATATTAATACTGTTGCAAATGTGACTCAAATGTTTGCAATGTAACAATCTGGCAACACTCGTGTAGCTTATCTTAAGTTTTGCATTGTCCGTTCGTTCGCATGTACTCACATATTAATTTCACAATAATTTTAGTCTGCCGAATGCGTCGCGTCATTAATAAAAAGTGCGATTCCCCAGATGAGTGCAGATGCAGTGCTATATTAGTGAAGAACGAAACTATGGCAATATGTTGATGGAACGAAAATTTTCCCAGAAAATGTGGCAGATCGAACAGTATGGAAAACATACGATTAGCCCATCGGAAGTGGCTATAATTGAAGATTGTAATTCGGCAAAAGAATACTGGTTGAAATTGCGGGAGACATTTCAATCAAAGGGGCCAGTGCGTGTGGCATTGTCGCGAATGAACGAGGGCGCTAGTGCGCGCCAGTAGGTAAATGAATTGTCGCGATTGGAAATGATTTGTTTGTAACCTTATTGCTATATAGTTTGCATGTCTCTTATGAAATGTTCAGATGTGCGATGGAAGCACGAGATGACTTGCCCCATCCCGATGTGCTTCGCGTCAAAATTCTTGAAGAGTCAGAAGCGCGGGGAAATAAAGAGAATCACAAAGATGTAGAAAGAAATAGCAAAGAAAAAAAAGCGATAAAGTGCAGCGTGAAGCCCAAGTGTTTCAGGTGTGCAAAGATACGGTAACTTGTATTACTTGAATGGCGAAAAGCATCAATTGAATAGTGTAATGTATGGTGGTCAAAACGACCTTGATCTATGGCATTATAGAATGGGACATCTGAATGAAAGCGATTTGAAAAATATGGCTAAAAGTGGTAAAGCCTACGGCATGAAAATGTGCGAGAATGGAAAATTGTCGAAATGCGAAATCTGCATAAGTGAAAAGCAAACTGCAAGCATTTATAAAAGTACTTTCGCTCTTAATCTTTCTAACGCGAACTTTCGCTCTTGAACTGTCAAGTTGGCTGCGCTTGCGTTTTCTGAATGCATTTTATTCTTCCGCATGCTATTGATGCAAGAAGCAAAAAGCAGATCGGTGCCAAAGAAAAAAAATCTTTGTTTGTTTTACGTGAACATTTGCACGTGGTAGAACAAATATAATCGTCAAACGTCCGAAGCTGGGATAGAATTTAAAGTGCGGTATTACCGTAACACTGAAGACCGGTCATACCCGACAGCAGTTGAATTTAATGAAATTTCGACTCATTACCGGGATTTTGGCAGTTCACGTGTTTCGAGTGTTGGGTGGACGGGCAAGGCATTACAAACAAAAACAAAAGTGCATACTGGCTTTTCGGTACCCTGCAAATACTGCAAGCACACCGCGTCCAATCATTGCACCACACCACAATACACCATCGACCACGGAACTGGCCACCGATGCCCCTTCTTCTGTTCTTATACCTCATTATTTTGTTAAAAATAAAATCAAGCCGAATTCAGCGGAGAAGCGTTGCCAGCGTCTATTCAGGGCTGCTCAACGCGGCTTAATAACAACAACAGAAGAACAACTACAACAACAATAACAAGAGCAACAATAACAATAACAGAAGAACAACTACAACAACAATAACAAGAGCAACAATAACAACAACAGAAGAACAACTACAACAACAATAACAAGGGCAACAATAACAACAACAGAAGAACAACTACAACAATAGAAGAACAACTACAACAACAATAACAAGAGCAACAATAACAACAACAGAAGAACAACTACAACAACACAGGGGCAATAACCCCTGTGTCTTGAAGTCACCGCATCGCAAGCATAGAGTATAAAAAAAAAAGGAAAAATTAATTTTAGTTCTAAATAATATTATACTCCATACTTATAAATTTGTACAATATTTTCTAGTGAGCGCTTTCAAGTTACAATCACGTGTTTTTATACAATGTTTTATACACTGTCGATTTGCAAAGTACACGACTTCTTTCTTTCAATAAACAGTTTGACCGCAACAAGACCTCGCTTGAACCTTGCGCTTATTGAAAAGCTTCTTGCTGAGCGCTTCTTGAATGAGCGATTTCGTGCTGCGTTTTGACTGGTTCTCTTCTCGGCGGTTATCTGCCTATCTCTTCGTTTGAGCGTCCGTCTAATCAACAACGACTAATTTAGAGTGGACCAAGAATTGTACCAAAAAGTATTACTATTAAATGACTACAACAGCGTGTCGCGAATGAACGAGTGCGCTAGTGCACGCCAGCATAAATAAATTTTTCAACGCAGTGAAAAAATTGAAAGAAATATGTGTCGCGATTGGAAATGATTTCATAGTAATCTTATTGCTATATAGTTTGCCTGACTCTTATGAAATGTTCAGATGTGCGATGGAAGCACGAGATGACTTGCCCCATCCCGATGTGCTTCGCGTTAAAATTCTTGAAGAGTCAGAAGCGCGTGCAAATAAAGAAAATCGCGAAGAACAAAACGCAATGTTCGCTAATCGTCGGAAAGATGTAGAAAGAAATAGCAAAGAAAGAAAAAGCGATAAAGTGCAGCGTGAAGACAGAAAATGTTTCAGCTGCGGCAAGGTTGGACATTTCGCGCGAAATTGTCGAAGCAACCCAAAGAAGAATATGAAACGCAATACGAATGAACAGAACAGTGCGGGTACAGCAGAAAACGAGGAACTTTCGCTAAACGCGTTAGAGATGGCCTTTTCTGCCGATGAGAAAAATGGCTTGTGGTGCCTCGATAGTGGTTGCACGGCACACATGAGTTCAAATAAGAGCATGTTCACCGATATTGCAAAAGTCGAAAAGACTTTACATTTGGCCAACAATAAGACCACACGGATTGGTGGCATTGGTAATGCTAAAATCGCAGTTAAGAAACAACAGCAACGAGTTGACTTAACGTTGAAAGATGTTTTCTACGTATCGGATTTGGGCCAAAATTTGATGTCGGTTTCCAAAATCACAGACAATGGTTTTGAAGTTCATTTTCGGAAAAATGAAGCACTTGTTATGAAAAATAACGAAGTTTGGCTGCGTGCGCAAAGATACGGTAACTTGTATTACTTGAATGGCGAAGAGCATCAAGTGAATAATCAAGTAATGTATGGTGGTCAAAACGACCTTGATCTATGGCATTGTAGAATGGGACATCTAAATGAAAGCGATTTGAAAAATATGGCTAGAAGTCGTAAAGCGTACGGCATGAAAATGTGCGAGAATGGAAAATTGTCGAAATGTGAAATCTGCATAAGTGAAAAGCAAACTGTACCCATTTATAAAAGTGAAACAAAAACGTACGACCGAACTATTGGAAATAGTTCAGAGCGATGTGTGCGACCCAATGAGAACGGAATCCCTGGGAGGATGTAAATACTTCGCTACTTTTATAGATGACTATTCGCGCTATTGTGAAGTTCACTTTCTTAAACAGAAATCAGAGTTATTATAAGCTTTTAAAGTATATAAAGCTACCGCAGAAAACTTCACGCGTAAGAAGATAAAAGTACTTCAGTCAGATAATGGGACTGAGTATTGCAACAAAGAGTTCGACAAGTATATGAAGGTGAACGGAATCCAGAGACGCCTTACCACACCACACACGCCACAGCAGAATGGCTTAGCTGAGAGACAGAATCGTACCCTGGTCGAGATGGCACGCTGTATGATGAAGCAATCCGGTGTGCCGCCATCCTTTTGGGCAGAAGCAGTAAATGCAGCATGTTACATCAGAAACAGATGTGTAACGCGGGGTCTATCCGGCGAGATTCCCCATACTTACTGGACGAAGAAAATTCCTACAGTATCGCATTTACGTATATTTGGTACGAAGGCAAATGCATTAACAAAGGGTTCAAATAAGGGTAAATTTGAATCAAGATCGGAAGAATGCATACTGGTCGGCTACTCAAATACATCGAAGGCATATCGATTATATTTACCTGAGAAGAGTACGGTAATAGTAATCAAAGATGTCAAGTTCTTGAATGTTCCAGGTTTTAAAAGTGAGTACGCTGAGTTCTACGAACGTGATCAAAACTCAAACGGAGGTTTCGACATCAATATCACGAGTAAACCTTGTGATGGGTCTAACAGCGACGATAACAGTTTAGTTGAGAGCAGAAGCTAGTTAGCAGCAGCGTGGCAGAGGGCGTCCCAAGATCGAGAGGACAGGCCAGCGAGGTAGGCCACAGAAAATATATCAACCACCCGCACATGTGATCAGTAACGATGAGCAGAGCAGCTCGAGAGAGACATTCGAGGAATGCGAAATTGCATACATGGCTGTGACAGATGATCCAAGTACACTGCAAAAGGCGAAAAGCCACAAGGACAGCGTCAGTTGGACAAGGGCAATTGAAGATGAGTTTCTGGCACAGATACACAACGGAAATGCGAGATAGTGGAACGCCCTAAGAATCGAAAGATTATAGGTTGCAAAATGGTGTTTCGGACAAAAGACAATGGTACCGTTTCAGGAAAAAAGCAAGTTCGATTGGTCGCTAAAGGATTTGAACAAAGGCCTGGAGAGGATTTTCATGAAACGTATTCACCTGTAGCACGATTCACATCAGTCCGACTTTTGGTGGCCATGGAAGCGGAACTTGACATAGAGATACATCAAATGGACGTGGTCACAGCCTACCTAAACGGCGAGCTCGAAGAGAGCGTTTATATGGAGGTGCCAGAGAGCTTCAATGATGTCATTAATACGTTGGAATCGGGTAAATCAATTGGAACGAAGCATGATTCACTTCGAGCTGAGTACATGAAGACAACAGCGGAATGGCATGCGGCGCTGTCATCAATGAGAAGCCCTGTATGTTTGTTGAAGAATGCGTTATACGGATTACACCATTATGGTTTGCGTCGGTATTGTACACTCTCGACGAAGCTACAAGAAGTTGGATTAGAGCCCACGAAGCAGGATTGTTCGTCAAACGGCAGGGAAAGAAGATTCTCCTAGGATCCATTTACGTAGATGATTTGCTGTTGAGGTCACATCATCCGGATCCTTGAAGACGCATTTGAGATGAAAAATCTCGGCCCAGTGATAACCTGTCTGTGCATAGAATTCAAACAGGATCTGAAAGAGCATCGCATATTCCTTGCACATGAAAAGTACAGTACATGGATATTGAAAAGATTCGAGATGACTGAATATGCAAGCCGGCATTAACACCCATAGAAGCGAAATGTACTTTGAAGCGGACAGAAGCAGCCGATGAAGCCGAGATAAGGAAGTGCCCCTATCAGAACTTAATTGGCTCTCTTGTGTTCCTTTCAGTTACAACCCGTCCAGATATTCCGTACGCCGTAATTTTCATGAGTCAGTTTAACTCATGTTATAACTATGAACACTGGAAGACGGCGAAGCGCACCCTTCGGTACCTAAGCGGTACCAAGCCACTCGGCCTGTTATTCAAGCGAACAGGCGAAGATCTGTACGGAGTCGTCGATGCTGACTGGGGCGCCAAATAAGTCCAATAGACGGTCATATTCTGGACAGGCGTTTATATTAGAAAGTGCTGCTAAAGTTGGGAGGCACGAAAACAACGCACCGTGGTTTGTCAAGCACAGAGTCCGAATACTTGGCAATGAGCGATGTAACAAAGGAAGCCTTATACTGGAAGGCCATACACAACAGGATTGGGAGAAGCAGTGATTTGGTTCTGCTTATAAAAAAATGACGGACAGATGGGAAGAAATGGTCGGTGATACCACCAAAAATTGCACCACTACACATACAACTAAATATATATGCAGTAAGAGTGTCATGTAATTTTATCATTATAAATATATAAGAACATTTCAAAAAGCGTATATTCAAAGTATCACGTCATTCAGACGGGCAGATAAACCAAAGATTTTGCCACGAAATTGCGAATCTGAATGTTAATTATTTTAACAACTATAATCAATAAGAGAAAAGACGAATTGTGTCATACATAAAATGTGCATTCAATTGAATCATTGAAATCCGCGCTTACCTTATATTCATTAGTTGTCATCAACCTGATCCATTTTTCTAATTTTAGTCGCAATGTTTTGCTTACATAGTTCCAAAAAATTCCGCCCTAGTATCAGACTTCAATGGGTATGTTAGTAAAAAAAACACTGAAATAATAATAAAATTTCAAAATACCTTATGACGCTCGTTCTTATCTTCATCTTCCGCCATGACAAAATCAATATCAATTTATATATGTAAGTAAAATATTTAAAAATATTCTAATTTTAGGTGTGCAATATTTATTTAGACTACAGCTATTTACTCATGTCTACTTATATACAATTAAAAAGCCTGCTTTTGTAATGGAATCGTTGACAGTACACTCGTAGGCGACATCAAAATCGATAGTCGGTAACGCACGATTGTAGTGGGTTTTTGGCTAGTCATCAATACAATTTTATTACGTAGGATTCCCACTGAAACTTAACCTGAGACAATACTCCTAATAAGATATACTTAACTAAAAAAGTACTTCTAATAATTCAAAAAAATAATTATAAACAGGTACTTCAAAAATGGTATAAAAATATTAATACTGTTGCAAATTTGACTCGAATGCTTGCAATGTAACAATCTGGCAGCCCTCGTGTAGCTTATCTTAAGTTTTGCATTGTCCGTTCGTTCGCATGTACTCACATATTAATTTCACCATAGTTTTAGTCTGCCGAATGCGTCGCGTCATTAATAAAAAGTGCGATTCCCCAATATCGTTATCTTATGTATAGGCTGGGAAACTGTGGATTTAGCAAATCCAACAGGTTATGGGCCCAGTGATAAATAAATACAAAAACGTTGACAGTAAATAGTGTAGCACGTGGAAACTGCAGATGAGTGCTATATTAGTGAAGAACGAAATATTGCAATATGTTGATGGAACGAAAATTTGCCCAGAAAATGTGGCAGATCGAGCAGTATGGAAAACATACGATGAAAGGCGCGCGTGGACACATTATTATCGATTAGCCCATCGGAAGTGGCTATAATTGAAGATTATAATTCGGCAAAAGAATACTGGTTGAAATTGCAGGAGACATTTCAATCAAAGGGGCCAGTGCGTTTGGCATTGTCGCGAATGAACGAGGGCGCTAGTGCGCTCCAGTATGTAAATGAATTGTCGCGATTGGAAATGATTTGTTTGTAATCTTATTGCTATATAGTTTGCATGTCTCTTATGAAATGTTCAGATGTGCGATGGAAGCACGAGATGACTTGCCCCATCCCGATGTGATTCGCGTCAAAATTCTTGAAGAGTCAGAAGCGCGTGAAAATAAAGAGAATCGCGAAGAACAAAACGCAATATTCGGTAATCGTCGGAAAGATGTAGAAAGAAATAGCAAAGAAAGAAAAAGCGATAAAGTGCAGCGTGAAGTCCAAAAGTGTTTCAGGTGCGCAAAGATACGGTAACTTGTATTACTTGAATGTCGAAAAGCATCAAGTGAAAAATGTAATGTATGGTGGTCAATACGACCTTGATCTATGGCATTATAGAATGGGACATCTGAATGAAAGCGATTTGAAAAATATGGCTAAAAGTGGTAAAGCCTACGGCATGAAAATGTGCGAGAATGGAAAATTGTCGAGATGCGAAATCTGCATAAGTGATAAGCAAACTGCAAGCATTTATAAAAGTTGTAACGGCGCGAATATTCAGCTAGCAATTTACAAAACACTGCACATAACATGCACATTAAACTTAAGCAGCTGGTCTAGATCAGCTGGTGCAGCTTATGGTGCGTTACAGAGCTTTCGAACGCGAACTTTCGCTCTTAATCGTTCTAACGCGAACTTTCGCTCTTGAAATGTCAAGTTGGCTGCGATTGCGTTTTCTGAATGCATTTTATTCTTCCGCATGCTATCGATGCAAGAAGCAAAAAGCAGATCGGTGCCAAAGAAAAAAATTCTTTGTTTGTTTTACGTGAAAATTTGCACGTGGTAGAACAAATATAATCGTCAAACATCCGAAGCTGGGATAGAATTTAAAGTGCGGTATTACCGTAACACTGAAGACCGGTCATACCCGACAGCAGTTGAATTTAATGAAATTTCGACTCATTACCGGGATTTTGGCAGTTCACGTGTTTCGAGTGTTGGGTGGACCGGCAAGGCATTACAAACAAAAATAAAAGTGCATACTGGCTTGTCGGTGCCCTGCAAATACTGCAAGCACACCGCGTCCAATCATTGCACCACACCACAATACACCATCGACCACGGAACTGGCCACCGATGCCCCTTCTTCTGTTCTTATACCTCATTATTTTGTTAAAAATAAAATCAAGCCGAATTCAGCGGAGAAGCGTTGCCAGTGTCTATTCAGGGCTGCTCAACGCGGCTTAATAACAACAACAGAAGAACAACTACAACAACAATAACAAGAGCAACAATAACAATAACAGAAGAATAACTACAACAACAATAACAAGAGCAACAATAACAACAACAGAAGAACAACTACAACAACAATAACAAGGGCAACAATAACAACAACAGAAGAACAACTACAACAATAGAAGAACAACTACAACAACAATAACAAGAGCAACAATAACAACAACAGAAGAACAACTACAACAACACAGGGGCAATAACCCCTGTGTCTTGAAGTCACCGCATCGCAAGCATAGAGTATAAAAAAAAAGGAAAAAATTAATTTTAGTTCTAAATAATATTATACTCCATACTTATAAATTTGTACAATATTTTCTAGTGAGCGCTTTCAAGTTACAATCACGTGTTTTTATACAATGTTTTATACACTGTCGATTTGCAAAGTACACGACTTCTTTCTTTCAATAAACAGTTTGACCGCAACAAGACCTCGCTTGAACCTTGCGCTTATTGAAAAGCTTCTTGCTGAGCGCTTCTTGAATGAGCGATTTCGTGCTGCGTTTTGACTGGTTCTCTTCTCGGCGGTTATCTGCCTATCTCTTCGTTTGAGCGTCCGTCTAATCAACAACGACTAATTTAGAGTGGACCAAGAATTGTACCAAAAAGTATTACTATTAAATGACTACAACAGCGTGTCGCGAATGAACGAGTGCGCTAGTGCACGCCAGCATGTAAATAAATTTTTCAACGCAGTGAAAAAATTGAAAGAAATATGTGACGCGATTGGAAATGATTTCATAGTAATCTTATTGCTATATAGTTTGCCTGACTCTTATGAAATGTTCAGATGTGCGATGGAAGCACGAGATGACTTGCCTCATCCCGATGTGCTTCGCGTCAAAATTCTTGAAGAGTCAGAAGCGCGTGCAAATAAAGAAAATCGCGAAGAACAAAACGCAATGTTCGCTAATCGTCGGAAAGATGTAGAAAGAAATAGCAAAGAAAGAAAAAGCGATAAAGTGCAGCGTGAAGACAGAAAATGTTTCAGCTGCGGCAAGGTTGGACATTTCGCGCGAAATTGTCGAAGCACCCAAAGAAGAATATGAAACGCAATACAAATGAACAGAACTGTGTGGGTCTGCAGAAAACGGTGAACTTTCGCTAAACGCGTTAGAGATGGCCTTTTCTGCCGATGAGAAAAATGGCTTGTGGTGCCTCGATAGTGGTTGCACGGCACACATGAGTTCAAATAAGAGCATGTTCACCGATATTGCAAAAGTCGAAAAGACTTTACATTTGGCCAACAATAAGACCACCGGATTAGTGGCATTGGTAATGCTAAAGTCGCAGTTAAGAAACAACAGCAACGAGTTGACTTAACGTTGAAAGATGTTTTCTACGTATCGGATTTGGGCCAAAATTTGATGTCGGTTTCCAAAATCACAGACAATGGTTTTGAAGTTCATTTTCGGAAAAATGAAGCACTTGTTATGAAAAATAACGAAGTTTGGCTGCGTGCGCAAAGATAGGTAACTTGTATTACTTGAATGGCGAAGAGCATCAAGTGAATCAAGTTAATGTATGGTGGTCAAAACGACCTTGATCTATGGCATTATAGAATGGGACATCTAAATGAAAGCGATTTGAAAAATATGGCTAAAAGTCGTAAAGCCTACGGCATGAAAATGTGCGAGAATGGAAAATTGTCGAAATGTGAAATCTGCATAAGCGAAAAGCAAACTGTACCCATTTATAAAAGTGAAAACGAAAAACGTACGACAGAACTATTGGAAATAGTTCAGAGCGATGTGTGCGACCCAATGAGAACGCAATCCCTGGGAGGATGTAAATACTTCGCTACTTTTATAGATGACTATTCGCGCTATTGTGAAGTTCACTTTCTTAAACAGAAATCAGAGTTATTATAAGCTTTTAAAGTATATAAAGCTACCGCAGAAAACTTCACGCGTAAGAAGATAAAAGTACTTCAGTCAGATAATGGGACTGAGTATTGCAACAAAGAGTTCCACAAGTATATGAAGGTGAACGGAATCCAGAGACGCCTTACCACACCACACACGCCACAGCAGAATGGCTTAGCTGAGAGACAGAATCGTACCCTGGTCGAGATGGCACGCTGTATGATGAAGCAATCCGGTGTGCCGCCATCCTTTTGGGCAGAAGCAGTAAATGCAGCATGTTACATCAGAAACAGATGTGTAACGCGGGGTCTATCCGGCGAGATTCCCCAACTTACTGGACGAAGAAAATTCCTACAGTATCGCATTTACGTATATTTGGTACGAAGGCAAATGCATTAACAAAGCGTTCAAATAAGGGTAAATTTGAATCAAGATCGGAAGAATGCATACTGGTCGGCTACTCAAATACATCGAAGGCATATCGATTATATTTACCTGAGAAGAGTACGGTAATAGTAAGCAAAGATGTCAAGTTCTTGAATGTTCCAGGTTTTAAAAGTGAGTACGCTGAGTTCTACGAACGTGATCAAAACTCAAACGGAGGTTTCGACATCAATATCACGAGTAAACCTTGTGATGGGTCTAACAGCGACGATAACAGTTTAGTTGAGCGACCCAAGCAGAAGCTAGTTGAGCAGCAGCGTGGCAGAGGGCGTCCCAAGATCGAGAGGACAGGCCAGCGAGGTAGGCCACAGAAAATATATCAACCACCCGCACATGTGATCAGTAACGATGAGCAGAGCAGCTCGAGAGAGACATTCGAGGAATGCGAAATTGCATACATGGCTGTGACAGATGATCCAAGTACACTGCAAAAGGCGAAAAGCCAAAAGGACAGCGTCAGTTGGACAAGGGCAATTGAAGATGAGTTTCGGGCACAGATACACAACGGAACATGGGAGATAGAGGAATGCCCTAAGAATCGAAAGATTATAGGTTGCAAAATTGTGTTTCGGACAAAAGACAATGGTACCGTTTTAGGAAAACAGAAAGGTCGCTAAAGGATATGCACAAAGGCCAGGAGAGGATTTTCATGAAACGTATTCACCTGTAGCACGCTTCACATCAGTCCGACTTTTGGTGGCCATGGAAGCGGAACTTGACATAGAGATACATCAAATGGACGTGGTCACAGCCTACCTAAACGGCGAGCTCGAAGAGAGCGTTTATATGGAGGTGCCAGAGAGCTTCAATGATGTCATTAATACGTTGGAATCGGGTAAATCAATTGGAACGAAGCATGATTCACTTCGAGCTGAGTACATGAAGACAACAGCGGAATGGCATGCGGCGCTGTCATCAATGAGAAGCCCTGTATGTTTGTTGAAGAATGCGTTATACGGATTACACCATTATGGTTTGCGTCGGTATTGTACACTCTCGACGAAGCTACAAGAAGTTGGATTAGAGCCCACGAAGCAGGATTGTTCGTCAAACGGCAGGGAAAGAAGATTCTCCTAGGATCCATTTACGTAGATGATTTGCTGTTGAGGTCACATCATCCGGATCCTTGAAGACGCATTTGAGATGAAAAATCTCGGCCCAGTGATAACCTGTCTGTGCATAGAATTCAAACAGGATCTGAAAGAGCATCGCATACTCCTTGCACATGAAAAGTACAGTACATGGATATTGAAAAGATTCGAGATGACTGAATATGCAAGCCGGCATTAACACCCATAGAAGCGAAATGTACTTTGAAGCGGACAGAAGCAGCCGATGAAGCCGAGATAAGGAAGTGCCCCTATCAGAACTTAATTGGCTCTCTTGTGTTCCTTTCAGTTACAACCCGTCCAGATATTCCGTACGCCGTAATTTTCATGAGTCAGTTTAACTCATGTTATAACTATGAACACTGGAAGACGGCGAAGCGCACCCTTCGGTACCTAAGCGGTACCAAGCCACTCGGCCTGTTATTCAAGCGAACAGGCGAAGATCTGTACGGAGTCGTCGATGCTGACTGGGGCGCCAAATAAGTCCAATAGACGGTCATATTCTGGACAGGCGTTTATATTAGAAAGTGCTGCTAAAGTTGGGAGGCACGAAAACAACGCACCGTGGTTTGTCAAGCACAGAGTCCAAATACTTGGCAATGAGCGATGTAACAAAGGAAGCCTTATACTGGAAGGCCATACACAACAGGATTGGGAGAAGCAGTGATTTGGTTCTGCTTATAAAAAAATGACGGACAGATGGGAAGAAATGGTCGGTGATACCACCAAAATTGCACCACTACACATACAACTAAATATATATGCAGTAAGAGTGTCATGTAATTTTATCATTATAAATATATAAGAACATTTCAAAAAGCGTATATTCAAAGTATCACGTCATTCAGACGGGCAGATAAACCAAAGATTTTGCCACGAAATTGCGAATCTGAATGTTAATTATTTTAACAACTATAATCAATAAGAGAAAAGACGAATTGTGTCATACATAAAATGTGCATTCAATTGAATCATTGAAATCCGCGCTTACCTTATATTCATTAGTTGTCATCAACCTGATCCATTTTTCTAATTTTAGTCGCAATGTTTTGCTTACATAGTTCCAAAAAATTCCGCCCTAGTATCAGACTTCAATGGGTATGTTAGTAAAAAACACTGAAATAATAATAAAATTTCAAAATACCTTATGACGCTCGTTCTTATCTTCATCTTCCGCCATGACAAAATCAATATCAATTTATATATGTAAGTAAAATATTTAAAAATATTCTAATTTTAGGTGTGCAATATTTATTTAGACTACAGCTATTTACTCATGTCTACTTATATACAATTAAAAAGCCTGCTTTTGTAATGGAATCGTTGACAGTACACTCGTAGGCGACATCAAAATCGATAGTCGGTAACGCACGATTGTTCGTTAAATGTTTAGAAAAATTCGGCGAACATTTTTTTGTATTGAGGAACAAAGCGGACGGAATCATCTGCACCACAGCTCTTTCGGAAGGTAGTGGGTTTTGGCTAGTCATCAATACAATTTTATTACGTAGGATTCCCACTGAAACTTAACCTGAGACAATACTCCTAATAAGATATACTTAACTAAAAAGTACTTCTAATAATTCAAAAAAAATAATTATAAACAGGTACTTCAAAAATGGTATAAAAATATTAATACTGTTGCAAATTTGACTCGAATGCTTGCAATGTAACAATCTGGCAGCCCTCGTGTAGCTTATCTTAAGTTTTGCATTGTCCGTTCGTTCGCATGTACTCACATATTAATTTCACCATAGTTTTAGTCTGCCGAATGCGTCGCGTCATTAATAAAAAGTGCGATTCCCCAATATCGTTATCTTATGTATAGGCTGGGAAACTGTGGATTTAGCAAATCCAACAGGTTATGGGCCCAGTGATAAATAAATACAAAAACGTTGACAGTAAATAGTGTAGCACGTGGAAACTGCAGATGCGTGCTATATTAGTGAAGAACGAAATATTGCAATATGTTGATGGAACGAAAATTTGCCCAGAAAATGTGGCAGATCGAGCAGTATGGAAAACATACGATGAAAAGGCGCGCGCGGACATATTATTATCGATTAGCCCATCGGAATTGGCTATAATTGAAGATTGTAATTCGGCAAAAGAATACTGGTTGAAATTGCAAGAGACATTTCAATCAAAGGGGCCAGTGCGTTCTGGCATTGTCGCGAATGAACGAGGGCGCTAGTGCGCTCCAGTATGTAAATGAATTGTCGCGATTGGAAATGATTTGTTAGTAATCTTATTGCTATATAGTTTGCATGTCTCTTATGAAATGTTCAGATGTGCGATGGAAGCACGAGATGACTTGCCCCATCCCGATGTGCTTCGCGTCAAAATTCTTGAAGAGTCAGAAGCGCGTGAAAATAAAGAGAATCGCGAAGAACAAAACGCAATATTCGGTAATCGTCGGAAAGATGTAGAAAGAAATAGAAAAAAAGAAAAAGCGATAAAGTGCAGCGTGAAGTCCAAAAGTGTTTCAGGTGCGCAAAGATACGGTAACTTGTATTACTTGAATGTCGAAAAGCATCAAGTGAAAAATGTAATGTATGGTGGTCAAAACGACCTTGATCTATGGCATTATAGAATGGGACATCTGAATGAAAGCGATTTGAAAAATATGGCTAAAAGTGGTAAAGCCTACGGCATGAAAATGTGCGAGAATGGAAAATTGTCGAGATGCGAAATCTGCATAAGTGATAAGCAAACTGCAAGCATTTATAAAAGTTGTAACGGCGCGAATATTCAGCTAGCAATTTACAAAACACTGCACATAACATGCACATTAAACTTAAGCAGCTGGTCTAGATCAGCTGGTGCAGCTTATGGTGCGTTACAGAGCTTTCGAACGCGAACTTTCGCTCTTAATCGTTCTAACGCGAACTTTCGCTCTTGAAATGTCAAGTTGGCTGCGATTGCGTTTTCTGAATGCATTTTATTCTTCCGCATGCTATCGATGCAAGAAGCAAAAAGCAGATCGGTGCCAAAGAAAAAAATTCTTTGTTTGTTTTACGTGAAAATTTGCACGTGGTAGAACAAATATAATCGTCAAACATCCGAAGCTGGGATAGAATTTAAAGTGCGGTATTACCGTAACACTGAAGACCGGTCATACCCGACAGCAGTTGAATTTAATGAAATTTCGACTCATTACCGGGATTTTGGCAGTTCACGTGTTTCGAGTGTTGGGTGGACCGGCAAGGCATTACAAACAAAAATAAAAGTGCATACTGGCTTGTCGGTACCCTGCAAATACTGCAAGCACACCGCGTCCAATCATTGCACCACACCACAATACACCATCGACCACGGAACTGGCCACCGATGCCCCTTCTTCTGTTCTTATACCTCATTATTTTGTTAAAAATAAAATCAAGCCGAATTCAGCGGAGAAGCGTTGCCAGTGTCTATTCAGGGCTGCTCAACGCGGCTTAATAACAACAACAGAAGAACAACTACAACAACAATAACAAGAGCAACAATAACAACAACAATAACAAGGGCAACAATAACAACAACAGAAGAACAACTACAACAATAGAAGAACAACTACAACAACAATAACAAAAGTAACAATAACAACAACAGAAGAACAACTACAACAACACAGGGGCAATAACCCCTGTGTCTTGAAGTCACCGCATAGAAGCATAGAGTATAAAAAAAAGGAAAAAATGAATTTTAGTTTTAAATAATATTATACTCCATACTTATAAATTTGTACAATATTTTCTAGTGAGCGCTTTGAAGTTACAATCACGTGTTTTTATACAATGTTTTATACACTGTCGATTTGCAAAGTACACGACTTCTTTCTTTCAAAAACCTTGACAGTTTGACCGCAACAAGACCTCGCTTGAACCTTGCGCTTATTGAAAAGTATTCTCCTAGTATCCATTTAGGTAGATGGATTGGTTGCATCAAAACAAAGAAATCCTTGAAGACGCATTTGAGATGAAAAATCTCGGCCCAGTGATAACCTGTCTGTGCATAGAATTCAAGCAGGATCTGAAAGAGCATCGCATATTCCCTGCACAGGAAAAGTACAATACATGGATATTCTAAAAAAAGATTCGGGGTGACTGAATATGCAAGCCGGCATCAACACCCATAGAAGCGAAATGTACTTTGAAGCGAACAGAAGCAGCCGATGAAGCCGAGATGAGGAAGTGCCCCTATCAGAACTTAATTGGCTTCTTATGTTTCTCTCAGTTACAACCCGTCCAGATATTGCGTACGCCGTAATTTTCATGAGTCAGTTTAACTCATGTTATAACTATGAACAATGGAAGACGGAGAAGCGCACCCTTCGGTACCTAAGCGGTACCAAACCACTCGGCCTGTTATTCAAGCGAACAGGCGAAGATCTGTACGGAGTCGTCGATGCTGACTGGGGCGCCAATTTGACCGATAGACGGTCATATTCTGGACAGGCGTTTATATTAGAAAGTGCTGCTAAAGCTGGGAGGCACGAAAACAACGCACCGTGATTTGTCAAGCACAGAGTCCAAATACTTGGCAATGAGCGATGTAACAAAGGAAGCCTTATACTGGAAGGCCATACACAACAGGATTGGGAGAAGCAGTGATTTGGTTCTGCTTATAAAAAAATGACGGACAGATGGGAAGAAATGGTCGGTGATACCACCAAAAATTGCACCACTACACATACAACTAAATATATATGCAGTAAGAGTGTCATGTAATTTTATCATTATAAATATATAAGAACATTTCAAAAAGCGTATATTCAAAGTATCACGTCATTCAGACGGGCAGATAAACCAAAGATTTTGCCACGAAATTGCGAATCTGAATGCTAATTATTTTAACAACTATAATCAATAAGGGAAAAGAGGAATTGTGTCATACATAAAATGTGCATTCAATTGAATCATTGAAATCCGCGCTTACCTTATATTCATTAGTTGTCATCAACCTGATCCATTTTTCTAACTTTAGTCGCAATGTTTTGCTTATATAGTTCCAAAAAATTCCGGTCTAGTATCAGACTTCAATGGGTATGTTAGTAAAAAAACACCGATATAATAATAAAATTTCAAAATACCTTATGACGCTCGTTCTTATCTTCATCATCCGCCATGACAAAATCAACATCAATTTATATACGATATGTAAGTAAAATATTTAAAATATTCTTATTTTAGGTGTGCAATATTTATTTATACTACAGCTATTTACTCATGTCTACTTATATACAATTAAAAAGCCTGCTTTTGTAATGGAATCGTTGACAGTACACTCGTAGGCGACATCAAAATCGATAGTTGGATACGCACGATTGTTCGTTAAATGTTTAGAAAAATTCGGCGAACATTTATTTCTATTGAGGAACAAAGCGGACGGAATCATCTGCACCACAGCTCTTTCGGAAGGTAGTGGGTTTTTGGCTAGTCATCAATACAATTTTATTATGTAGGATTCCCACTGAAACTTAACCTGGAGACAATACTCCTAATAAGATATACTTAACTAAAAAAGTACTTCTAATATTTAAAAAAAATAATTATAAACAGGTACTTCAAAAATGGTATAAAAATATTAATACTGTTGCAAATGTGACTCAAATGTTTGCAATGTAACAATCTGGCAACACTCGTGTAGCTTATCTTAAGTTTTGCATTGTCCGTTCGTTCGCATGTACTCACATATTAATTTCACAATAGTTTTAGTCTGCCGAATGCGTCGCGTCATTAATAAAAGTGCGACTCCCAATATCGTTATCTTATGTATCCGCTGTGAAAATCCAACAGGTTATGGGCCCAGTGATAAATAAATACAAAAACGTTGACAGTAAATAGTGTAGCACGTGGAAACTGCAGATGCGTGCTATATTAGTGAAAAACGAACTATGGCAATATGTCGATGGAACGAAAATTTGCCCAGAAAATGTGGCAGATCGAGCAGTATGGAAAACATACGATGAAAAGGCGCGCGCGGACATATTATTATCGATTAGCCCATCGGAATTGGCTATAATTGAAGATTGTAATTCGGCAAAAGAATACTGGTTGAAATTGCAGGAGACATTTCAATCAAAGGGGCCAGTGCGTTTGGCATTGTCGCGAATGAACGAGGGCGCTAGTGCGCCAGTATGTAAATGAATTGTCGCGATTGGAAATGATTTGTTTGTAATCTTATTGCTATATAGTTTGCATGTCTCTTATGAAATGTTCAGATGTGCGATGGAAGCACGAGATGACTTGCCCCATCCCGATGTGATTCGCGTCAAAATTCTTGAAGAGTCAGAAGCGCGTGAAAATAAAGAGAATCGCGAAGAACAAAACGCAATATTCGGTAATCGTCGGAAAGATGTAGAAAGAAATAGAAAAGAAAGAAAAAGCGATAAAGTGCAGCGTGAAGCCCAAAGTTTCAGGTGTGCAAAGATACGGTAACTTGTATTACTTGAATGTCGAAAAGCATCAAGTGAAAAATGTAATGTATGGTGGTCAATACGACCTTGATCTTTGGCACTATAGAATGGGACATCTGAATGAAAGCGATTTGAAAAATATGGCTAAAAGTGGTAAAGCCTACGGCATGAAAATGTGCGAGAATGGAAAATTGTCGAAATGCGAAATCTGCATAAGTGATAAGCAAACTGCAAGCATTTATAAAAGTTGTAACGGCGCGAATATTCAGCTAGCAATTTACAAACACTGCACATAACATGCACATTAAACTTAAGCAGCTGGTCTAGATCAGCTGGTGCAGCTTATGGTGCGTTAGAGTGCTTTCGAACGCGAACTTTCGCTCTTAATCTTTCTTACGCGAACTTTCGCTCTTGAACTGTCAAGTTGGCTGCGCTTGCGTTTTCTGAATGCATTTTATTCTTCCGTATGCTATCGATGCAAGAAGCAAAAAGCAGATCGGTGCCAAAGAAAAACAATTCTTTGTTTGTCTTACGTGAACATTTCGACGTAGTAGAACAAATTTAATCGTCAAACATCCGAAGCTGGGATAGAATTTAAAGTGCGGTATTACCGTAACACTGAAGACCGGTCATACCCGAAAGCAGTTGAATTTAATGAAATTTCGACTCATTACCGGGATTTTGGCAGTTCACGTGTTTCGAGTGTTGGGTGGACCGGCAAGGCATTACAAACAAACCAAAAGTGCATACTGGCTTGTCGGTGCCCTGCAAATACTGCAAGCACACCTACTCCAATCATTGCACCACACCACAATACACCAGCGACCACGGAACTGGCCACCGATGCCCTCTCTTCTGTTCTTATACCTCATTATTTTGTTAAAAATAAAATCAAGCCGAATTTAGCGGAGAAGCGTTGCGAGCGTGTATTCAGGGCTGCTCAACGCGGCTTCATAACAACAACAGAAGAACAACTACAACAACAATAACAAGAGCAACAATAACAACAACAGAAGAACAACTACAACAACAGTAACAAGAGCAACAATAACAACAAGAGAATAACAACTACAACAACAATAACAAGGGCAACAATAACAACAACAGAAGAATAACTACAACAACAGAAGAACAACTACAACAACAGAAGAACAACTACAAAACAATAACAAGAGCAACAATAACAACAACAGAAGAACAACTACAACAACACAGGGGCAATAACCCTGTGTCTTGAAGTCACCGCATAGTGTTGACAGTATAAACATTTGTGTATAAACAAATCTGAGATAATGCTCAGAATTGTGTGTCTGGTATGTTTTCGTGTAGAAAATTGGCATAATGCACGGACTTCATGAATGGACTTGACTGCGTGGACTAACTGGACATCTACATTTCTCGGACTGACTGGACTTCGTGTACGGACTTGACTTCATATTTTGAATTTTGGTGTCTTGAAATGAGTAGATTTTTTGAAGGGGTGACTTCGGTAGGGCGTGACTTCAGGTAAGTTTCTTTCTTGAATGTGTTCTTGGGCTTCATGTGTTATCTTGGACTGACTGCACTGGATTAAATTGTAAGGCGTGACTTTTGGTGAATGTTTCCATAAATGACATCATAACGGAGAGGAAGGCATCCATTTTCCTTCCCAGCTCCGTCACCAAAATTGTGTGCTGTTGAATTATGTCTAGTATGGATGTGGCCTCAGGGGTACAGGGCAAATGTGTATTCTGTTGTTCCTCCTGTTCCTTCGGCTGAGGGCTGCGGAGCTGCTTCTCCTGCTGCTCGACGCGAAGCCTCTCCTGGAACTTCTCCAGATGCCTCTCCGCTGGGTTGTGTGTATGTGTATTAGTGTCTTTACCCTGCACCACATGACTGTATGTCTTCTTATGTGCAGTCTGTTTAGGAGTTGGCTGTTTAATGTGTGTCTTATTGGGCTGTTGCACCAACAGGGGGCTTGCGTGTCGTGTAACTGGTTCATGTACATGTTGGTGTTGCTGTGTCTTCTGTGGTACAGTCTGTAAATTATGTAGTGATGACTGCTGCTGAGGTTTTGGTGGCTGGCTCACAACAGCAGCCCGTGTTATAAGAAGCTTGTCTCTGGCTGCCTTGTATGTAGGGCAGCCTTTGTAGCTGGCTACATGCTTTCCTTTGCAGTTTACGCATGTAGCCTCCGTGTCCCGTGTCTTATCGCACACCGTTGTCATATGGTTGCCGGCACACTTCAGACACGCGTAAGGTTTCCGGCAATAATTCTTACTGTGTCCAAAGGCCTGACAACGGTGGCACTGTACTGGATCCAGCCGCCGCATGTGCTCCTCAATCATTACTTGCTGGCATCCAATACGTGTGAGCTTTGTAATGTTCTTGTGTTCTTGTTCAGGTAGTGGCGAAAGTTCAACTTCAAACATGTTTAAGGGTTTGCTGGTAAAACGATTCTTGACAAGTGTGGCGTATCTGACAGTGTAACCCAACTCACTCAGCTGACTCTTCAACCACTCAACCGATGTTGAGTGATGAAGGTTGCGTATGATTATTCGATAGCCACGTTTTGACTTCAGCTGGTGAGTATACAACTGCGTGTTATCATCATCCAGCGTCTTCAAAATAGTGTTATATGTATCTATATTGCCACAGAGGATCCGGACCCCATTGCCTTGTGTGCATTTGGTGGTAAAACTACCAGCGTCGCTGTGCAGCTTAACTTGTCCACCAAAGACTGTATGGCAGCCACATCTGGCAGAAAATTTGAGGAACTTTCTAGGGGGCCACAGAATCAACTCCAAATGACAGAAAACTCCATCCTTCTCAGTTCGTGTTTTATGTGCGCCTAGCTCAGGCGTATTGGCTGGGGGACTCCTCACATTTCCCTCTTCTTATTCTTCGGCTGGCTTGGGCTGCTAACTACAGCAGCCTCAGGAAGAATCCACATGGCATCGCACAGCGCGCTCTAATTGAATCTTTTGACTTACCAAGGTCAACAAATGGCCTCGCGCTCCTTCATTCCTCCAGCAGCAACAGTTTTATGCATCTTCAGATGCCTTGTGGTGGGCTGTGGCACATCAACGTTCTCCATGTCAAATAGCGTCACATCCGGATAAAACAGAATCCGAATCACTCCATAAAATAGTATCATCATCATCATCATTTGTATCCTCCCATATAAGTGTGCGATGGCTGCCTGGTGGCATCATACTTGGACCAGCTGTCCTTAGTGAGTGGCTGCCGGCGCCACCGGAATAGGCGGCCAAGCCAGGATTGACAGATGGGGTTGAAAACCAACCATCTAAGTCGGGATGCTTCCCATACTTGGCAGTTGCCCCCTCTTGGCAGCACCAATACGCTGCGGACCTCCCACCGACTTCAAACTCACATTCTTCGGCTTCTACATCTCTTCATCCCAACATTCCTCCTAACATTCCTCCGACTTAATAGTCCCTTCAAAGGTAAGTGACCAAACTTCTTTTCAGATTTCTCAAAGGTAAGTATATTTTCTTTTTCTTCCCAGATATTTTCCGTTTCGAAAATTTTTCAGCTCTCCACCTTTCAGCGTTTTTCAGTTTCCGATTTGTGCATTTTCCCTTTCCAGATTTTCTTTATTTAGCTGTGTTCACGCCGGAACATTTGAAACAACTGACGACTATTTAATATAATCGTCAGCTGCCCTTATATATTTTGCCATTACTATTAGTGTAGTAACATATGAAAATAGTGTTGACAGTATAAACATTTGTGTATAAACAAATCTGAGATAATGCTCAGAATTGTGTGTCTGGTATGTTTTCGTGTAGAAAATTGGCATAATGCACGGACTTCATGAATGGACTTGACTGCGTGGACTAACTGGACATCTACATTTCTCGGACTGACTGGACTTCGTGTACGGACTTGACTTCATATTTTGAATTTTGGTGTCTTGAAATGAGTAGATTTTTTGAAGGGGTGACTTCGGTAGGGCGTGACTTCAGGTAAGCTTCTTTCTTGAATGTGTTCTTGGGCTTCATGTGTTATCTTGGACTGACTGCACTGGATTAAATTGTAAGGCGTGACTTTTGGTGAATGTTTCTATAAATGACATCATAACGGAGAGGAAGGCATCCATTTTCCTTCCCAGCTCCGTCACCAAAATTGTGTGCTGTTGAATTATGTCTAGTATGGATGTGGCCTCAGGGGTACAGGGCAAATGTGTATTCTGTTGTTCCTCCTGTTCCTTCGGCTGAGGGCTGCGGAGCTGCTTCTCCTGCTGCTCGACGCGAAGCCTCTCCTGGAAGTTCTCCAGATGCCTCTCCGCTGGGTTGTGTGTATGTGTATTAGTGTCTTTACCCTGCACCACATGACTGTATGTCTTCTTATGTGCAGTCTGTTTAGGAGTTGGCTGTTTAATGTGTGTCTTATTGGGCTGTTGCACCAACAGGGGGCTTGCGTGTCGTGTAACTGGTTCATGTACATGTTGGTGTTGCTGTGTCTTCTGTGGTACAGTCTGTAAATGCAATGTAGTGATGACTGCTGCTGAGGTTTTGAGTGGCTGGCTCACTAACAGCAGCACACTCTAGACACGCGTAAGGTCTCCGGCACTACTTCTTACTGTGTCCAAAGGCCTAACAACGGTGGCACTGTACTGGATCCAGCCGCCGCACGTGCTCCCTTCAATCATCACTTGCTGGCATCCGCCACGTGTGAGCTTCGTATCGTTCTTGGTAGGTTCTTGTTCAGGTAGTGGCGAAAGTTCAACTTCGAACATGTTTAAGGGTTTGCTGGTAAAACGATTCTTGACAAGTGTGCGTATCTGGCAGTGTAACCCAACTCACCTAGCTGACTCTTCAACCACTCAACCGATGTTGAGTGATGAAGGTGCGTATGATTATTCGATTTTTGGAACAGTGGAAGCAACTGACGACAGAAATAAACAGTCGCCAGCTAGCCCAAATTTATTTTTCATTACTTAGTCCTAGCAACCTATAAAATATTTTTGACATGTCATTTTAGACAAATGTGATTTTGGCAACTCTGAGCAGTATGAATTTGCTCAGCTTCCTGGGTGCAGCATCTACTGCATTTTGTCAACTGCAACACGCAGATGGGGTGACTTCGCGAATGAAGAAAACCAGGGAGGACCGTCCAAACCAAAGTTGACCCATTTTTACGCACAACTCCTGCAGCTGATCTGGCACCGCGAATAAGTGACCATGGAGGACCAGATAAACTAATGGTGCCAAAACAAAAGCTGCATCTGCATATGGGGTGCCGCCAAATAATTTACCATGGAGGTCCATCCAGATCAAAGTGACATCCTGTAAGAATCTGGAGTTAATTGTTTCACCAGAGGCTTTAGACATGGAGAAACAACTGCACTGAAATGAAAAGAAGAGAAAAGTAAAGTGATGCGCACTTTTGAAGCCGAAAAAAAGAAAAGAAATATCATAATTATTTAGTAAGCTTTAAATTAAGTAAATATATAAAACTGTACTACATATACAGTGTCTCACAGTTCAAATGGAACAGCGCCTAGCAAAAATTTAAAGTGCTATAAGGTTTAAACAAAAAAACAAACGCCAAATGTTTAAATGCCAATTTGTTTTATGTTATATCACGTTTGAAAAGGAAACTTCAGTTTTTATTAAAATATTTATAAATTCACTAAAATTAGTCAAAAACTGAAAACATATTCAAAATACATGTCACATTTTTTTTGGAACAGTCTTAGAAAAGCAACATATTAGGCGTATAAAAACTTAAGTAAGGATGTTAATACTTAGTATGATATCCTTTAGCCTTAATAACTTCCCTTAACCTATTTTTCGTGGAAGATACCAGCTGCCGGGTTGTTTCTGGACAAATTTTGCTCCACTCATCCAGCAGAGCATTTTTGAGATCGGATCTGTGATTCCGGATGATATTTTCCAGCAGAGCCCGCAAATTTTAAATAACATTTAAATCTGGAAACTGGGCCGGTGGAATTATCATGTGGGGGCAGTTCCAAATAAGCCAGGACTGTACTAATCCGGACTTATGCCTGGCTGTTGTCCTGCTCGCGGTCCTGGTAGAACCGGAAAGTACGTCGGATTCCTAGCTTCTCGGCACTTTGGAGTAAATTTTCTTTTAATATATTGAGGTACACATTGTTGTCCATTGTTGTTTCAATAAACACCAAATTTCCTCTGCCGGCTTCCGAGATAGATGCCCATACCATGACACTCCCTCCGCCGTCCTTGACTGTTGCCTTTAGGATTTTGGGATTCAGCTCAGTGTTGGACTGTCGCCACAGATAATTCCGTCCGTCTGAGTCAAAAATGTTGAATTTGGGCTCATCTTCAAATATGAATGTGTTCCAGAACTCCAAATCCTTATCCAAGTGGGTTTTGACGAACGTCATCCCAGTCCCTTTATTTTTTTCGCTTATAAAGGGCTTCTTCCGTGGTACTCGGGCATTAAAGTCATGGTTGCGCAGAACCAGGCGCACAGTTTCCACACTGCACTTTTTCCCCATTTCATCCTCCACCTGTGGAGTCAGTTTTGGAGCCGATAGCTTGGGATTTACCCTTATTTTCCTGATGATCCTCCACTCCTCCTGATCGGTGAAAATCTTGTTTGGTGCCTTTCTGCCCTTGTCCTCTAGCCGATTTTCGTCGACGAAGCGCCGAATGATGTTAGTCCCAGTTGATTTGCTTAGATTTACCATTTCAGCTATTTGGCGATGTGAATAACCGATCTGGACGTGTTCCAGGATGAGATTCCGTTGGTCAATGGTAGTCCGTTTGCCCATAGTCCTTGTTGGCTTGGTGCACCCGAGATGCAGGATATAGTCATTTCGACGCTCTCCTGCACATAGACCTGAAAAAAGGAGAAGAGACTAATTAAAACCACAAATAAAATAAATAACAATAAAGCAAAAAAAATAAAAAGGTCATAATTAAATAAGCAAAAATAAAATTTGAAAAAAATAAATTATTATACACGAACAAAATAAAAATAAATAAAACACATATTCATGCAAAACAACAAAACAAAAACCAAATAAATGCAAATATGCAAACGCATATATATGTGTATATTCCAATAAAAACAAAAATAAATAAAACAATTTTAACCAACGGCGTATCCAGAACCGAATCCTCAGCCAACTTGACAAAATGATCATCGGCGATCGTTTCCAAGTACATGCAAAGAAAGAAAAATATACATTATTAATTGACGTCCATGCTGCTCTCGCGGCCAAAAAATCAGCTGTTGCAAGCATAATCACCCAAACCGTTAAACGACACAACAAATCCCGGGTACTCCAGCATATGACCATCAATAAGACTCTTTCTAAGCAGACAAATACGTAAATCAGCTGCTGCAGAGACAGCTGGCAAATAACACAAAAGCAACTTACCCAGTCCTTCGACGATGACGCAGAAGACATCAACCCGTCCAAATTGTTAATTATTAATTACGAATAAGAAAATCTAAAATGTAAACAACAAACAAGTGTGAACAATTTCTAAGTTACTCATTTTGGCCGCTTGGTGCTGCCAACTTGATATGTTATTTTACTATGTAAAAAAAAGGCGCCAACGGTTTGTGCCATTGGTATAACATACGATAAGCCATTTTTACTGTTGTAATTCAAATTTGCATATGTTGCCAATAGGTAAAGAAAGGAACCGTCAGTGGTTTAGCTAACGAACAAATTTTGCTAATAAATTAAATAAATAATAATAAAACATTGGACAAATCTACTCATTCTTCAATATACATTAAATTGTTTTTTTCATTGCACTTCTTTTTTTGTTCAGTGGTGTAAAAATTGCTCGTCGGCCGTCTTTTCATACATCAAGTTTGCTTTAATTTTATCGATAGCTGCCTCCGTTTCTCGATTATCGATACATTTAAATTTCCGATAGCAATAAATGTTACAATTTTAAAGGCAGAATCTTCTAATTTATACAGAATATACATATGCATATTATTGATCAACATCCTACTATCCATCAGGATCGGTTAAGAAGCTCCCAAGTTATAGTCGAAAATATATCCTCATACAGCCGCAAGCATTTTCTGTATGCATCAATATGCGAGCGCATTTGTGAGATAGAGTTGACATTATAACTGCTCGTTTCTTTGCTCGAGTTCACTCGACTACGGTACTTTTACTTGTTTTTTCTTCTTCTTTTCGCTCAACTCTTGTTGCAATCGCCGATTAAATTAAGTTATTCATAAATAAATTAAATAATATATCTTACATATTATATTGCAGAAGTCTAGTAATTTTTAAATGAAATATTGCATATTAATATACAGTGTCTCACAGTTCAAATGGAACAGCGCCTAGCAAAAAGTTTAATTGCCTGCCATAAACTAATTATCCAATATTTTTCAAAATTCCAAAGGCCGATGGCAGGTACATATATTAACCACCATAATGAATATATGATCCCAATAAACTGGGTTTTCTCACCGGCTAGGCCGGGTTATGTAAAAAGTACCGTAATATATGATCACATATTATTCGGAACAATGGCGTTATGGACACCTGGGTGCCATAAACCCGGACTTTTTATGCCAGGTTGATTATTTTCGGTATAAATAGACCAATCTTTAGTAGTCAGTTAAGTTATATCCTGCATCTCGGGTGCAACCAGCCAACAAGGACTATGGGCAAACGGACTACCATTGACCAACGGAATCTCATCCTGGAACACGTCCAGATCGGTTATTCACATCGCCAAATAGCTGAAATGGTAAATCTAAGCAAATCAACTGGGACTAACATCATTCGGCGCTTCGTCGACGAAAATCGGCTAGAGGACAAGGGCAGAAAGGCACCAAACAAGATTTTCACCGAACAGGAGGAGTGGAGGATCATCAGGAAAATAAGGGTAAATCCCAAGCTATCGGCTCCAAAACTGACTCCACAGGTGGAGGATGAAATGGGGAAAAAGTGCAGTGGGAAACTGTGCGCCTGGTTCTGCGCAACCATGACTTTAATGCCCGAGTACCACGGAAGAAGCCCTTTATAAGCGAAAAATAAAGGGACTGGGATGACGTTCGTCAAAACCCACTTGGATAAGGATTTGGAGTTCTGGAACACATTCATATTTGAAGATGAGCCCAAATTCAACATTTTTGACTCAGACGGACGGAATTATCTGTGGCGACAGTCCAACACTGAGCTGAATCCCAAAATCCTAAAGGCAACAGTCAAGGACGGCGGAGGAGTGTCATGGTATGGGCATCTATCTCGGAAGCCGGCAGAGGAAATTTGGTGTTTATTGAAACAACAATGGACAACAATGTGTACCTCAATATATTAAAAGAAAATTTACTCCAAAGTGCCGAGAAGCTAGGAATCCGACGTACTTTCCGGTTCTACCAGGACCGCGAGCAGGACAACAGCCAGGCATAAGTCCGGATTAGTACAGTCCTGGCTTATTTGGAACTGCCCCACATGATAATTCCACCGGCCCAGTTTCCAGATTTAAATGTTATTTAAAATTTGCGGGCTCTGCTGGAAAATATCATCCGGAATCACAGATCCGATCTCAAAAATGCTCTGCTGGATGAGTGGAGCAAAATCTGTCCAGAAACAACCCGGCAGCTGTTATCTTCCATGAAAAATAGGTTAAGGGAAGTTATTAAGGCTAAAGGATATCATACTAAGTATTAACATCCTTACTTAAGTTTTTATACGCCTAATATGTTGCTTTTCTAAGACTGTTCCAAAAAAATGTGACATGTATTTTGTATATGTTTTCAGTTTTTGACTAATTTTAGTGAATTTATTAATATTTTAATAAAAACTGAAGTTTCCTTTTCAAACGTGATATAACATAAAACAAATTGGCATTTAAACATTTGGCGTTTGTGTTTTTTGTTTAAACCTTATAGCACTTTAAATTTTGCTAGGCGCTGTTCCATTTGAACTGTGAGACACTGTATATATATTTTTTTTTGCATTATTGCTTTGTGAAGCACAATAAATACAAAGTGTGTGAACGCGCGAGCGTGCGTGTGTGAGTTTTTTTTTCTAAAAATCTTACTTTTGATTTGCAAGGTAAATTGGTAAAATATTTTTTCATTTTGCGGCAGCAGCAGCATAAGTAAAACCAATTCCAAACATTTCTTTTCTCGCTCCGTTTAAATAAATGGTTAAATAAACATTGCACTTTTCTTCGGCACATGAGTTTGACTCATGCCTCATTTCAATTCTAGTATTTGTTTTAAATTGAACATAACACACAAAAAAAATTGTTTGAAAAAATTTTTCCCAAACAACAGAAATAAGTAACATAATCAAAAACAAACCAAACAAATAGAAAAAGAAATTAAATAAAATAAATGAAACACACAAACTTATGTGAAACAACAAACAAAATTAAACCAAATAAGCGCACACATGTATGTATGCACATATACTTAAAATAAAGTAATGCAAATTACATGAAATAGACTTATATTATAAATCAACAATAATGCAAATTACAATAATAATAAAAATATAGTCAACTAAAGAGTAACAGAAATAAATTTACATTATAATATATACTCAAGCAACTAAATGAATTAAAAATACAAAATATAATATTAAGCTGGAACAAGTTGCTGGAGCTTCTCATGATGATAACAAAGCGCGAAAGTAAATTGAACATAAAAGTATGAAAAAAATATAATAAATTCACACAACGTGTAATGGTCAGCAGATAGATCGATAGGCGAGTGATATCGATGGGGACCATCTTCAGAAAAAAAGGAGAATGAAAAGAAGGCAGTGAGAAAAAAGAGAGACCGCGTGCGCAAGCGCTGCCGAAAGATGGATTTAAAAGAGGAAATGCAAATAAATTAGTAATGAATAAATTATGAAGTAATTATATATGAAAATAATAATATAAAATAAAAAAAATAAAAAACAAAAGTAAAAAAAAAATTAAATAAAAATATACAAACCGGCGGCAGCAACAGGCGGAACTATCCATTGCCGCCACTTTTATCTATTTACTTAATTTAAATCTTACTAAATATTTATGATTTTTCTTTTCATTTTTTTCGGCTTCAAAAGTGCGCATCACTGAGTGACAAAATGAGCATCACTATTGCATTGGTTAGGGCCGATCAGCTGTCCTTGGAACAAACAAACAGGTGTGTTGGTACAATCCGAGTCGCCTCAGGGTCTCCGGGCTTCGACTTCCTGGTTCCTGAGTCCAGTTGTCCCTGCGATTTTCTCCTTGATGGCGGCGATGGATAGTTCCGCCTGTTGCTGCCGCCGGTTTGTATGTTTTTATTTAATTTTTTTCTACTTATGTTTTATATTTATTTATTTTATATTATTATTTTTATATATAATTACTTCATAATTTATTCATAACTAATTTATTTGCATTTCCTCTTTTTAAATCAATCTTTCTGCAGCGCTTGCGCATGCGGTCTTCTCTTTTTTTCTCACTGCCTTCTTTTCACTCTCCTTTTTTCTGAAGATGGTCCCCCATCGATATCCCTCGCCTATCGATCTATCTGCTGACCATTACACGTTGTGTGAATTTATTATTTTTTTTCATATTTTTATGTTCAATGTACTTTCGCGCTTTGTTATCATCATGAGAAGCTCCAGCAACTTGGTCCAGCTTAATATTATATTTTGTATTTTTAATTAATTTAGTTGCTTGTGTATATATTATTATGTAAATTTATTTCTGTTACTCTTCAGTTGTCTATATTTTTATTATTATTGTAATTTGCATTATTGTTGATTTATAATATAAGTGTCTTTCATGTAATTTGTATTATTTTATTTGAAGTATATGTGCATACATATAATTACATGTGTGCGCTTATTTGGTTTAATTTTGTTTGTTGTTTCACATAAGTTTGTGTGTTTCATTTATTTTATTTAATTTATTTTTCTATTTGTTTGGTTTGTTTCTGATAATGTTACTTATTTCTGTTGTTTGGGAAAAATCTTTTCAAAAAAATTTTTTTTGTGTAAAATGTGCAATTAAAAACAATGACTAGAATTTAAATGAGGCATGAGTCAAACTCATGTGCCGAAGAAAAGTGCAATGTTTATTTAACCATTTATTTAAACGGAGCGAGAAAAATAAATGTTTGGAATTGGTTTTATTTATGCTGCTGCCGCCGCAAAATGAAAAATATTTATAAAAGTAAGATTTAGAAAATGAAACACACATTGCACCTAGCCGTCACAAAGTAAGATTTTTAGAAAAAACAAACACACGACACGTTACGCTAGCGCGATACACAAACTTTGTATTTATTGTAAGCTTCACAAAGAAGAAAAGAGCGAGGCAAAAGAGTTAAGCAATAATGCAAAAAATTATAATAATTGCAACGTATTTTATTTAAAAATGACTAAACTTCTGCAATACAATATGTAAGATATATTTTTTAATTTATTTATGAATAACTTAATTTAATGGGCGATTGCAACAAGAGTTGAGCGAAAAAAAGAAGAACAAACAAGTAAAAGTGCTGTAGTCGAGTGAACTCGAGCAAAGAAACGAGCAGTTCGTGTTTTTATTCACAAGCCCGAACTGATCCTAGCTGACTGGCAACAAACACGTGCATTTACATAAATACAAACATATATACGTAAACGGAATCGTAACGGTGTAAAGGGGGCGTCAATTATAATGTCATCTCTATCTCACAAATGCGCTCGCATATTGATGCATACAGAAAATGCTTGCGGCTGTATGAGGATATATTTTCGACTATAACTTGGGTGCTTCTTAACCGATCCTGATGAAAAGTAGGAAGTTGATCATAGTAGATATGATATGTATATTCTGTATAAATTAGAAGATGCTGCCTTTAAAATTGTAGCATTTATTGCTATCGGAAATTTAAATGTATCGATATTCGAGAAACGGACGCAGTTATCGATAAAAATAAAGCAAACTTGATCTGCGCTATTTTTAATGGGTTCAGATTATGAAAAGACGGCTGACGAGCAATTTTTACACCACTGAACAAAAAAGAAGTGCAATGAAAAAATAATTTAATGTGTATTGAAAAATGACAAGATTTGTCCAATATTTCATTATTATTTATTTAATTTATTAGCAAATCTTGTTCGTTAGCTAAACCACTGACGGCTCCTTTCTTTACCTATTGGCAACAGATGCAAATTTGAACTACAACAATAAAAATGGCTTATTGTATGTTATACAAATGGCACAAACCGTTGGCGCCTTTATTTTTTAAATAGTAAATAACATATCGCAACAAGTTGGCAGTACCAAGCTGCCAAAATGAGTAACTTACAAATTGTTCACACTTATTTGTTGTTTACATTTTAGATTTTCTTATTCGTAATTAATAATTAACATTTTGGTCGGGTTGATGTCTTCTGCGTCATCGTCGATGGACTGGGTAAGTTGCTTTTGTGTTGTTTGCCAGCTGTCCTGCAGCAGCTGATTTACGTATTTGTCTGCTTAGAAAGAGTCTTCTTGATGGTCATATGCTGGAGTACCCGGGATTTGTTGTGTCGTCTAACGGTTTGGGTGATTATGCTTGCAACAGCTGATTTTTGGCCGCGAGAGCAGCATGGACGTCAATTAATAATGTATATTTTTCTTTGCATGTACTTGGGACGATCGTCGATGTTCATTTTGTCAAGTTGGCTGCTCAGGAGTCGGTTCTGGATACGCCGTTGGTTAAAATTGTTTTATTTATTTTTGTTTTTATTTGTATATACACATATATATGCGATTGCATATTTGCGTTTATTTGGTTTTTGTTTTGTTGTTTTGCATGAATATGTGTTTTATTTATTTTTATTTTGTTTGTGTATAATAATTTATTTTTTTCAAATTTTATTTTTGCTTATTTAATTATGACCTTGTTATTTTATTTGCTTTAGTGTTATTTATTTTATTTGTGGTTTAAATTAGTGTTTTCTCCTTTTTTCAGGTCTAGGTGCAGGAGAGCGTCGAAATGACTTTAGGTACTCCAGTCATCCAGGTAAGTTTTTGTAACGTTTGTTATGCCTTGCCTGTCGAAAGCACCAATATATCCCTCAGCTTAGATATCGTCTGAGGGGTAGTTCGGCCACGATATATTGGGCGGCAAGTTAACAACAAATTTGTATTCTTTTCTAAATAAAAAGAAAACAAATATTTCCATCAAACCAGTCCGCTCGCTGCTGTGTTGGCTGTGTGGATGTTGTACAGCCTGCGTGTCCCTCCCTTCCTAGTGATTCCTCCTCTAAATTTCCTGGAGAAATTCCCTTTCACAATTATTCTTTCTCGCTTGTTTCTTATGCCCTCATCTCACCCGATCACATTAATTTACCACCTCATATTCATTTTTTTCAGACTATTTAATTTACAAATCATGTGATACATGTGACATAGTGATTTCTAACATTTTGTTGGCCAACACTAAATTCGCTTATATATATGTAGTACAATTTTATCTATTTACTTAATTTAAAGCTTACAAAATATTTATGATTTTTCTTTTCTTTTTTTCGGATTCAAAAGTGCGCATCACTGAGTGACAAAATGAGCATCACTATTGCATTGGTTAGGGCCGATCAGCTGTCCTTGGAACAAACAAACAGGTGTGTTGGTACAATCCGAGTCGCCTCAGGGTCTCCGGGCTTCGACTTCCTGGTTCCTGAGTCCAGTTGTCCCTGCGATTTTCTCCTTGATGGCGGCGATGGATAGTTCCGCCTGTTGCTGCCGCCGGTTTGTATGTTTTTATTTAATTTTTTTTTACTTTTGTTTTATATTTATTTATTTTATATTATTATTTTTATATATAATTACTTCATAATTTATTCATAACTAATTTATTTGCATTTCCTCTTTTTAAATCAATCTTTATGCAGCGCTTGCGCATGCGGTCTCTCTCTTTTTTCTCACTGCCTTCTTTTCACTCTCCTTTTTTTCTGAAGATGGTCCCCATCGATATCCCTCGCCTATCGATCTATCTGCTGACCATTACACGTTGTGTGAATTTATTATATTTTTTTTCATATTTTTATGTTCAATGTACTTTCGCGCTTTGTTATCATCATGAGAAGCTCCAGCAACTTGGTCCAGCTTAATATTATATTTTGTATTTTTAATTCATTTAGTTGCTTGTGTATATATTATTATGTAAATTTATTTCTGTTACTCCTCAGTTGTCTATATTTTTATTATTATTGTAATTTGCATTATTGTTGATTTATAATATAAGTCTCTTTCATGTAATTTGTATTATTTTTTAAGTATATGTGCATACATATAATTACATGTGTGCGCTTATTTGGTTTAATTTTGTTTGTTGTTTCACATAAGTTTGTGTGTTTCATTTATTTTATTTAATTTATTTTTCTATTTGTTTGGTTTGTTTCTGATTATGTTACTTATTTCTGTTGTTTGGGAAAAATCTTTTCAAAAAAATTTTTTTTGTGTAAAATGTGCAATTAAAAACAATGACTAGAATTTAAATGAGGCACGAGTCAAACTCATGTGCCGAAGAAAAGTGCAATGTTTATTTAACCATTTATTTAAACGGAGCGAGAAAAAGAAATGTTTGGAATTGGTTTTATTTATGCTGCTGATGCCGCAAAATGAAAAAATATTTAACCAATTTACCTTGCAAATCAAAAGTAAGATTTTTAGAAAAAACAACACACACACGCAAGCTAGCGCGTACACAAACTTTGTATTTATTGTGCTTCACAAAGAAGAAAAAGAGCGAGGCAAAAGAGTTAAGCAATAATGCAAAAAAAAAATAATAATATGCAATATTTTATTTAAAAATGACTAAACTTCTGCATATACACTATGTAAGATATATTTTTTAATTTATTTATGAATAACTTAATTTAATGGGCGATTGCAACAAGAGTTGAGCGAAAAAAAGAAGAAAAAACAAGTAAAAGTGCTGTAGTCGAGTGAACTCGAGCAAAGAAACGAGCAGCGCGTGTTTTTATTCACAAGCCCGAACTGATCCTAGCTGACTGGCAACAAACACGTGCATTTACATAAATACAAACATATATACGTAAACGGAATCGTAACGGTGTAAAGGGGCGTCAATTATAATGTCATCTCTATCTCACAAATGCGCTCGCATATTGATGCATACAGAAAATGCTTGCGGCTGTATGAGGATATATTTTCGACTATAACTTGGGTGCTTCTTAACCGATCCTGATGAAAAGTAGGAAGTTGATCAATAATATGCATATGTATATTCTGTATAAATTAGAAGATTCTGCCTTTAAAATTGTAGCATTTATTGCTATCGGAAATTTAAATGTATCGATAATCGAGAAACGGACGCAGTTATCGATAAAAATAAAGCAAATTTGATCTGGGTTCAGATTATGAAAAGACGGCCGACGAGCAATTTTTACACCACTGAACAAAAAAAGAAGTGCAATGAAACAAATGATTTAATGTATATTGAAAAATTACTAGATTTGTCCAATATTTTATTATTATTTATTTAATTTCTTAGCAAAACTTGTTCGTTAGCTAAACCACTGACGGTTTTCTTTACCTATTGGCAACAGATGCAAATTTGAATTACAACATTAAAAACGGCTTATTGTATGTTATACAAATGGCACAAACCGTTGGCGCCTTTTTTTTTTTAAATAGTAAATAACATATCGCAACAAGTTGGCAGTACCAAGCTGCCTAAATGAGTAACTTACAAATTGTTCACACTTGTTTGTTGTTTACATTTTAGATTTTCTTATTCGTAATTAATAATTAACATTTTGGACAGGTTGATGTCTTCTGTGTCATCGTCGATGGACTGGGTAAGTTGCTTTTGTGTTGTTTGCCAGCTGTCTCTGCAGCAGCTGATTTACGTATTTGTCTGCTTAGAAAGAGTCTTCTTGATGGTCATATGGTGGAGTACCCGGGATTTGTTGTGTCGTCTAACGGCTTGGGTGATTATGCATGCAACAGCTGATTTTTGGCCGCGAGAGCAGCATGGACGTCAATTGATAATGTATATTTTTCTTTCTTTGCATGTCATTTTGCCATTTTGTCAAGTTGGCTGCTCAGGAGTCGGTTCTGGATACGCCGTTGGTTAAAAATTGATTTTATTTATTTTTGTTTTTATTTGTATATACACATATATATGCGTTTGCATATTTGCATTTATTTGGTTTTTGTTTTGTTGTTTTGCATGAATATGTGTTTTATTTATTTTTATTTTGTTTGTGTATAATAATTTATTTTGTTTCAAATTTTATTTTTGCTTATTTAATCATGACCTTGTTATTTTATTTTTCTTTAGTGTTATTTATTTTATTTGTGGTTTTAATTAGTGTTTTCTCCTTTTTTTAGGTCTATGTGCAGGAGAGCGTCGAAATGACTTTAGGTACTCAAGTCATCCAGGTAAGTTTTTGTAACGTTTGTTATGCCTTGCCTGTCGAAAGCTGAAGCATATAACCTGGGATTGGACGAGCCGATGTTAGTGTAGCCTACAAGAGGGAGTGCACGCGCTGGTTCCGGCTGTATGATCGGTAGTTGGTCGGGGTTCCTTGAAGTTTCTTGCGCTACGTGCTCGCTTTGTACTTATACTAATTAAAAGATATCGCGTGCGGTTATAATTCGAACAAATTACTGGGAAGGGGGAAGAGAGGAGAGGGGAATAGGAACGATCTCATAAATATAATATGGAGGCGACACTCCTGGGTTTTCGTCGATTAAGCTGGGCTGATGTAATTGCCACAGCAGATGCCCACCCTACCTAGATCATCCGGCCCCTAAACATAATAATATTGGATGATCCCTAAAACAACGACTACTTATTTCATCCTCTATTCAGTGTGCGTTGCATGACTCCCAAGAAAAAAAATTTAGTTATTCATTTTAACACTATTCTAATGACAGATATTCATTTATTTTACTTATATTCTACGTGTGATTAAATTTCATTTTGTAACATCTAATATTTTTATATTGTACATTATTTGAAAAGTATAAGTTTAAATGAGCTATTTGCACTTAACAAAAAAAAGTACAATAATATGAAAGAAAATATAAGGTTTAATATAATACAGAATGAGTGCAATAGATTTTGATATGAATTATATTTACTAACTTATTAACAATAGTATTTAGCTAATTAGACCATTTTCATTTTATTTATTTTTGGTCCGAACAAAAAAGCATTTAGAAAAATTTAGGTATACAATTTCAATAGTTAACATAATCATTTTGTTTTTGTCTTAACTATTTCAAATTTTTTTCTTCTTAAATTTCTTTTTTGTAAACCCATATTCAAATTTATTCTATTTACTTATGCGATATATATATATTTTTTTTTATATATGTATCTTTTTTTTGTGAATATAATTTATTTAAGCTTTTACTTTAAATGAAAAAAATAAATAAAAATCATTAAAATGAAATCAAAAAAATATATCTCGGACCATAGAGAGTATTAGGGCTAACCAAATTATTCATTTAGTTAATTTTGTAAATTATTTTCATTATTTCATTTATTATTTATCTACTTGTATATATATACTACTTCAATATTATGGATTATTTATTTATTATTAATTTTTTTTCACAATATTAATAATAATATATATTTGTTATGCTACTTATATTTTATTTATTTATATTTTATTTCAATTCTATATTTATTTATTTAATTTTTTTTTTTGTATTCGAATTTCATTTCTATTTCTGTGTTTGTTCATTCATACTTATTTTTTTGGCAGCAACTTCGATATTAAAGTTGGAGCATACTTTTTTTTTTTTTGGCAGCGACTTCGATTTTTTTTTTTTGGCAGCGACTTCGATATTAAAGTTGGAGCATGCTTTTGGGCTGTGCTTTAATTTTGATCAACAACTTAAAAGCCCACTTCCAAAATTCTGCCGCTCATGGGTCGTAAGGGCGATCAAAGTTGAGTGAGCTTTTTTTCTTTTTTGTCTATGTCTTTCTCATCACTAAGTCGAGTGAACTTTGCACCTTGTAATTTTACACTTTTTTTTTGTTTGCATTTGAACACACTTTAACATGGAAGTATTATTGCTGCTTGCCAACAATAAAATTTAAACGAAAGGTAATTTTATGGTTCAAGATGCCCTTACTTGAATATCCTCCACATCCAAAAGATCTTTTGTAGGCGGGGCATCTGATAGGCTTGGGAGGTCAATTGATTAGTGTAAACTTTAAAGGAACAATTTTAACGCTGGCGAGTGTTGCAAAAATTTTTTTTCTCTTTGTTCTTCACTCATTATTGTTTTTTTTTTGTTCGTTTCATATGATTTGTTTGCACCAAATATACTCAATATGGTTCATGGTTTGATTTCATTTTATATTAACGTGGGTAATTGTAATAATTAATGATTTTAATTTTTAACTAGTTATTATAAAATAATTATAAAAAAATGTGCAATTCACTAAGTGAGTTAAGGGATAGGCCGGAGCACTTGGTGAGTCGACGCTGGGCACTTCGGTGGGGAAGGGGGGACGATTGTGCCGGGAACACGTGTTGGCGATGGCGGTTGGCGCTGGCTGATCCGCCGAGCAGGTCCGTGGCAAACATATATGTTTTTCTCTTTTCTTTTTCGGCCGTTAAACCGGTCACGTTTCGTTATCGTATTTAAATATATTTAATATATTTATTATGGTTATTTAATTTCAAAGTTTTTCTTGGATTTTCTTTTTTCTCTTTTTCGTTTAGCAGCAAATCACTGTAAATGGTTTTGGCTAGTGGTTGTTGCCGATGAAACTATTTGGGAATGTATTTTTCCCCACGAAATAATTTTTATTTGTTTGTCGAGACGCGCGTGTCCACAATAAATTATTAGCCGGTGGCAATTATATTATTAGTTCAAAAAAAAAAATAAAAATTCAGGTTAGGGACGTTTTCCATCGCGTCCACGTGTCACATTTCTATTTCCACGAAACCAAAAAAAAAAACCCAAGTCGATGGGACTCGCACGACCGTCTCCCTTTTGGCAGACAAAAACTCAAGAGCAACTATCAGAAAAATGTTTAATCAACTATCCAAAAAGGCCTATGGCACTGAACTCTACCTCATAGAGGGCGTCGGCAAAAGCTCGGCTTAAAAAAAAACCAAAGCATAATTGTAGGCATAAAATGATATTAACTTAGGCAAGCGCACTACAAATTTAAAGAAAATTTAAGATTACAAAATTCTTCGTAATCACGATATCGATAATAATATGGGAGTCATGCAACTGACTGTAAGCTAGAATATAATTCCCTTTTGTTATATAATGAGATGCAACAAGAAGGAAATTATAAGGAGAACCAGGAAACTATATGTCATTTCGCGGCGGATTGCGCTTAGAAAGCTGCTTAATCCCTCGTCCAGCGAAATTCCTTAAGGTTTCTGATAGGGATATTAGAAAAAAAGAGGAATCTGGTATCTGCATATAGTCAGTCGTACGCGGTCGTGATTGCGCTTAGGCAAAGTGTAATCGTCAAGGGGATGGCATGCAGCTCTATACTCCGCATAGGGATATTAAGACAACCTATAAGGAACCTCCGGTACTCATGCAGTAAAGCAAGGCGTACCGATAGTGTATGAACTTATCCAATGTGACAACGGAGTTAAATATCCAATAAAAGTTATAACGCATCCAGTAAGTCAAAGTCTACACCCACTAGCTATTGGGATTATACTACTAGGCCATTAAATCTATTGAATTGTCCTGGATCCGTAGTATATTCCAATAACAAGGACAATGGGGCAATTAAAAGAAGGATGGGAGATAAGGTAAGATGTCGAACGTAGATACAAATTCTTCAATTTAAGTTTGGTCCGATTGGTTCAGGCCGGTTCGTGGCATTCGTGCCATTCGGGCCTTTACGTTGGGCGCCATTTTAATTAATATTAATGTAGCATATAACCTGGGATTGGACGAGCCGATGTTAGTGTAGCCTACAAGAGGGAGTGCACGCGCTGGTTCCGGCTGTATGATCGGTAGTTGGTCGGGGTTCCTTGAAGTTTCTTGCGCTACGTGCTCGCTTTGTACTTATACTAATTAAAAGATATCGCGTGCGGTTATAATTCGAACAAATTACTGGGAAGGGGGAAGAGAGGAGAGGGGAATAGGAACGATCTCATAAATATAATATGGAGGCGACACTCCTGGGTTTTCGTCGATTAAGCTGGGCTGATGTAATTGCCACAGCAGATGCCCACCCTACCTAGATCATCCGGCACCTAAACATAATAATATTGGATGATCCCTAAAACAACGACTACTTATTTCATCCTCTATTCAGTGTGCGTTGCATGACTCCCAAGAAAAAAAATTTAGTTATTCATTTTAACACTTTATTCTAATGACAGATATTCATTTATTTTACTTATATTCTACGGTGATTAAATTTCATTTTGTAACATCTAATATTTTTATATTGTACATTATTTGAAAAGTATAAGTTTAAATGAGCTATTTGCACTTAACAAAAAAAAGTACAATAATATGAAAGAAAATATAAGGTTTAATATAATACAGAATGAGTGCAATAGATTTTGATATGAATTATATTTACTAACTTATTAACAATAGTATTTAGCTAATTAGACCATTTTCATTTTATTTATTTTTGGTCCGAACAAAAAAAAATTTAGGTATACAATTTCAATAATTAATATAATCATTTTATTTTTGTCTTAACTATTTTAATTTTTTTTCTTTTTAAATATCCTTTTGTAAACCACATTCAAATTTATTCTATTTACTTATGCGATATATATATATATTTTTTATATATGTTTTTTTTTTGTGAATATAATTTATTGAAGTTTTTACTTTAAATGAAAAAATAATAAATAAAAATCATTAAAATGAAATCAAAAAAATATATCTCGGACCATAAAGAGTATTAGGGCTAACCAAATTATTCATTTAGTTAATTTTGTAAATTCATTTTTTTTCATTTATTATTTATCTACTTATATATATATATACTAGTTCTATTTGATTATTTATTTATTATTAATTTTTTTCATAATATTAATAATAATATATATTTGTTATGTTACTTATATTTTATTTATTTATATTTATTTCACTTATATATTTATTTTTTTTAGTATTCGAATTTCATTTCTATTTCTGTGTTTGTTCATTCATACTTATTTTTTTGGCAGCAACTTCGATATTAAAGTTGGAGCATACTTTTTTTTTTTTTTGGCAGCGACTTCGATATTAAAGTTGGAGCATGCTTTTGGGCTGTGCTTTAATTTTGATCAACAACTTAAAAGCCCACTCAAAATTCTGCCGCTCATTGTAAGGGCGATCAAAGTTGAGTGAGTTTTTTTTTCTTTTTTGTCTATGTCTTTCTCATCACTAAGTCGAGTGAACTTTGCACTTGTAATTTTACACATTTTTTTTTTGCATTTTAACACACTTTAACATCGAAGTATTATTGCTGCTTGCCAACAATAAAATTTAAACGAAAGGTAAATTTATGGTTCAGATGCACTTACTTGAATATCCTCCACATCCAAAAGATCTTTTGTAGGCGGGGCATCTGATAGGCTTGGGAGGTCAATTGATTAGTGTAAACTTTAAAGGAACAATTTTACGCTGGCGAGTGTTGCAAAAAATTTTTTTTCTCTTTGTTCTTCACTTATTATTTTTTTTTTTTGTTCGTTTAATATGATTTGTTTGCACCAAATATACTCAATATGGTTCATGGTTTGATCTCATTTTATATTAACGTGGGTAATTGTAATAATTAATGATTTTAATTTTTAACTAGTTATTATTAAATAATTATAAAAAAATGTGCAATTCACTAAATGAGTTAAGGGATAGGCCGGAGCACTTGGTGAGTCGACGCTGGGCACTTCGGGGGGAAGCATCCATCCTCTCCATATCACTGTGGCGCAGCGGCGATTGTGCCGTGAACACGTGTTGGCGATGGCGGTTGGCGCTGGCTGATCCGCCGAGCAGGTCCGTGGCAAACATATATGTTTTTCTCTTTTCTTTTTCGGCCGTTAAACCGGTCACGTTTCGTTATCGTATTTAAATATATTTAATATATTTATTATGGTTATTTAATTTCAAAGTTTTTCTTTAATTTTTTTTTCTTTTTCGTTTAGCAGCAAATCACTGTAAATGGTTTTGGCTAGTGGTTGTTGCCGATGAAACAATTTGGGAATGTATTTTTCCCCACGAAATAATTTTTATTTGTTTGTCGAGACGCGCGTGTCCACAATAAATTATTAGCCGGTGGCAATTATATTATTAGTTCAAAAAAAAATAAAAATTCAGGTTAGGGACGTTTTCCATCGCGTCCACGTGTCACATTTCTATTTCCACGAAACCAAAAAAAAACCCAAGTCGATGGGACTCGCACGACCGTCCCTTTTGGCAGACAAAAACTCAAGAGCAACTATCAGAAAAATCTTTAATCAACTAACCAAAAAGGCTTGACATTGTGCTCTACCTCATAGAGGGCGTCGGCAAAGCTCGGCTTAAGAAAACCAAAGCATAAGTGTAGGCATAAAATTATATTAACTTAGGCAAGCGCACTACAAAGCACCAATATATCCCTCAGCTATAGTCTGAGGGGTAGTTCGGCCGCGATATATTGGGCGGCAAGTTAACAACAAATTTTTATTCTTTTCTAAATAAAAAGAAAACAAATATTTTCATCAAACCAGTCCGCTCGCTGCCGTGTTGGCTGTGTGGATGTTGTACAGCCTGAGTGTCCCTCCCTTCCTAGTGATTTCTCCTCTAAATTTCCTGGAGAAATTCCCTTTCACAATTATTCCTTTCACGCTTGTTTCTTATGCCCTCATCTCACCCGATCACATTAATTTACCACCTCATATTCATTTTTTTCAGACTATTTAATTTACAAATCATGTGATACATGTGACTTAATGATTATTAACATTTTGTTGGCCAACACTAAATTCGCTTATATATATTTAGTACAATTTTATCTATTTACTTAATTTAAAGCTTACAAAATATTTATGATTTTTCTTTTTCTTTTTTTTCGGCTCCAAAAGTGCGCATCACTGAGTGACAAAATGAGCATCACTATTGCATTGGTTAGGGCCGATCAGCTGTCCTTGGAACAAACAAACAGGTGTGTTGGTACAATCCGAGTCGCCTCAGGGTCTCCGGGCTTCGACTTCCTAGTTCCTGAGTCCAGTTGTCCCTGCGATTTTCTCCTGCCTGTTGCTGCCGCCGTTTTGTATGTTTTTATTTAATTTTTTTTACTTTTGTTTTATATTTATTTATTTTATATTATTATTTTTATATATAATTACTTCATAATTTATTCATAACTAATTTATTTGCATTTCCTCTTTTAAATCAATCTTTATGCAGCGCTTGCGCATGTGGTCTCTCATTTTTATCACTGCCTTCTTTTCAGTCTCCTTTTTTTCTGAAGATGGTCCATGCTGACCATTACACGTTCTGTGAATTTATTATATTTTTTTCATATTTTTATGTTCAATGTACTTTCGCGCTTTGTTATCATCATGAGAAGCTCCAGCAACTTGGTCCAGCTTAATATTATATTTTGTATTTTAATTCATTTAGTTGCTTGTGTATATATTATTAATTAAATTTATTTCTGTTACTCTTCAGTTGTCTATATTTTTATTATTATTGTAATTTTCATTATTGTTGATTTATAATATAAGTGTCTTTCATGTAATTTGTATTATTTTATTTGAAGTATATGTGCATACATATAATTACATGTGTGCGCTTATTTGGTTTAATTTTGTTTGTTGTTTCACATAAGTTTGTGTGTTTCATTTATTTTATTTAAGTTATTTTTCTATTTGTTTGGTTTGTTTCTGATTATGTTACTTATTTCTGTTGTTTGGGAAAAATCTTTTCAAAAAAATTTTTTTTTGTGTAAAATGTGCAATTAAAAACAATGACTTGAATTTAAATGAACCATGAGTCAAACTCATTTGCCGAAGAAAAGTGCAATGTTTATTTAATCATTTATTTAAACGGAGCGAGAAAAGAAATGTTTGGAATTGGTTTTATTTATGTTGCTGCTGCCGCAAAATGAAAAAAATATTTAACCAATTTACCTTACAAATCAAAAGTAAGATTTTAGAAAAAACAACTCACACACGCACGCTCGCGCGTACACACACTTTGTATTTGTTGTGCTTTACAAAGAAGAAAAGAGCGAGGCAAAAGAGTTAAGCAATAATGCAAAAAAAAATAATAATAATATGCAATATTTTATTTAAAAATGACTAGACTTCTGCAATACAATATGTAAGATATATTTTTTTATTTATTTATGAATAACTTAATTTAATCGGCGATTGGAACAAGAGTTGAGTGAAAAAAGAAGAAAAAACAAGTAAAAGTGCTGTAGTCGAGTGAACTCGAGCAAAGAAACGAGCAGCGCGTGTTTTTATTCACAAGCCCGAACTGATCCTAGCTGACTGGCAACAAACACGTGCATTTACATAAATACAAACATATATACGTAAACGGAATCGTAACGGTGTAAAGGGGGCGTCAATTATAATGTCATCTCTATCTGACAAATGCGCTCGCATATTGATGCATACAGAAAATGCTTGCGGCTGTATGAGGATATATTTTCGACTATAACTTGGGTGCTTCTTAACCGATCCTGACGAAAAGTAGGAAGTTGATCAATAATATGCATATCTATATTCTGTATAAATTAGAAGATGCTGCCTTTAAAATGGTTGCATTTATTGCTATCGGAAATTTAAATGTATCGATAATCGATAAACGGACGCAGTTATCGATAAAAATAAAGCAAACTTGATCTGCGCCATTTTTACACCACTGAACAAAAAAGAGTGCAATGAAAAAATAATTTAATGAATATTGAAAAATGACTAGATTTGTCCAATATTTCTTTATTATTTATTTAATTTATTAGCAAATCTTGTTCGTTAGCTGACCCACTGACGGTTCCTTTCTTTACCTATTGGCAACAGATGCAAATTTGAATTACAACAATAAAAATGGCTTTTTGTATGTAATACAAATGGCACAAACCGTTGGCGCCTTTTTTTTTAAATAGTAAATAACATATCGCAACAAGTTGGCAGTACCAAGCTGCCTAAATGAGTAACTTACAAATTGTTCACACTTGTTTGTTGTTTACATTTTAGATTTTA
>JAWNMP010000016.1:0-19644 GCA_035043875.1 Drosophila paucipuncta | reverse complement strand
GGGAACAAACAAACAGGTGTGTTGGTATAATCCGAGTCGCCTCAGGGTCTCCGGGCTTCGACTTCCTGCTTCCTGAGTCCAGTTGTCCCCTGTGATTTTCTCCTTGATGGCGGCGATGGATAGTTCCGCCTGTTGCTGCCGACGGTTTGTTTGTTTTTATTTATTTTTTTTTCTTTCGTTTTATATTTATTTATTTTATATTATTATTTTCATATATAATTACTTCATAATTTATTCATAACTAATTTATTTGCATTTCCTCTTTTTTAATCAATCTTTCTGCAGCGCTTGCGCATGCGGTCTCTCTCTTTTTTCTCACTGCATTCTTTTCACTCTCCTTTTTTTCTGAAGATGGTCCCCCATTCGATATCCCTCGCCTATCGATCATATGCTGACCATTACACGTTGTGTGAATTTATTATACTTTTTCATATTTTTATGTTCAATGTACTTTCGCGCTTTGTTATAATCATGAGAAGCTCCAGCAACTTGGTCCAGCTTAATATTATACGAGTATTTTGTATTTTTAATTCATTTAGTTGCTTGTGTATATATTATTATGTAAATTTATTTCTGTTACTCTTCAGTTGTCTATATTTTTATTATTATTGTAATTTGCATTATTGATGATTTATAATATAAGTCTATTTCATGTAATTTGTATTACTTTATTTTAAGTATATGTGCATACATATAATTACATGTGTGCGCTTATTTGGTTTAACTTTTTGTTTCACATAAGTTTGTGTTTTTCATTTATTTTATTTTATTTATTTTTCTATTTGTTTCGTTTGTTTTTGGATTATGTTACTTATTTCTGTTGTTTGCGAAAAATTAAAAAAATATTTTTTTTGTGTAAAATATGCAATTAAAAACAATGACTAGACTTGAAATGAGGCATGAGTCAAACTCATGTGCCGAAGAAAAAGTGCAATGTTTATTTAACCATTTAGGAGCGAGAAAAAGAAATGTTTGGAATTGGTTTTATTTATGCTGCTGCTGCCGCAAAATGAAAAAATATTTAACGAATTTACCTTGCAAATCAAAAAGTAAGATTTTTAGAAAAAACAACTCACACACGCACGCTCGCGCGTACACACACTTTGTATTATGTATGAGGATATATTTTCGACAATAACTTGGGTGCTTCTTAACCGATCCTGATGGATAGTAGGATGTTGATCAATAATATGCATATGTATATTCTGTATAAATTAGAAGATTCTGCCTTTAAAATTGTAACATTTATTGCTCTCGGAAATTTAAATGTATCGATAATCGAGAAACGGAGGCAGTTATCGATAAAATTAAAGCAAACTTGAGCTGCGCATTTTTAATGGGTTCAGATTATGAAAAAGACGGCCGACGAGCAATTTTTACACCACTGAACAAAAAAAGAAGTGCAATGAAAAAAATAATTAAATATATTATGAAAAATGACTAGATTTGTCCAATGTCTTATTATTATTTATTTAATTTATTAGCAAAACCGGTTCGTTAGCTAAACCACTGACGGCTCCTTTCTTTACCTATTGGCAACATAAGCAAATTTGAATTACAACAGTAAAAATGGCTTATCGTATGTTATACAAATGGCACAAACCAGTCTGCCAAAATGAGTAACTTGCAAATTGTTCACACTTGTTTGTTGTTTACATTTAGATTTTCTTATTCGTAATTAATAATTAATATTTTGGACAGGTTGATGTCTTCTGCGTCATCGTCGATGGACTGGGTAAGTTGCTTTTGTGTTGTTTGCCAGCTGTCTCTGCAGCAGCTGATTTACGTATTTGTCTGCTTAGAAAGAGTCTTATTGATGGTCATATGCTGGAGTACCCGGGATTTGTTGTGTCGTCTGACGGTTTGGGTGATTATGCTTGCAACAGCTGATTTTTGGCCGCGAGAGCAGCATGGACGTCAATTAATATATATTTAATAATGTATATTTTTCTTTCTTTGCATGTACTTGGAGACGATCGGAGATGGTCATTTTGTCAAGTTGGCTGCTCAGGCGTCGGTTCTGGATACGCCGTTGGTTAAAATTGTTTTATTTATTTTTGTTTTTATTTGTATATACACATAATATATGCGTTTGCATATTTGCATTTATTTGATTCTTGTTTTGTTGTTTTGCATGAATATGTGTTTTATTTATTTTTATTTTGTTTGTGTATAATAATTTATTTTTTTTAAATTTATTTTTGCTTATTTAATTATGACCTTGTTATTTTTTTTGCTTTAGTGTTATTTATTTTATTTGTGGTTTTAATTCGTGTTTTCTCATTTTTTTCTGGTCTAGGTGCAGGAGAGCGTCGAAATGACTTTAGGTACTCCAGTCATCCAGGTAAGTTTTTTGTAACGTTTGTTATGCCTTGTCTGTCGAAACCACCAATATATCCCCCAGCTTAGCTATCGTCTGAGGGGTAGTTCGACCGCGATATATTGGGCGGCAAGTTAACAACAAATTTGTATTCTTTTATAAATAAAAGAAAACAAATATTTCCATCAAACCAGTCCGCTCGCTGCCGTGTTGGCTGTGTGGATGTTGTACAGCCTGAGTGTCCCTCCCTTCCTAGTGATTCCTCCTCTAAATTTCATGGAGAAATTCCCTTTAACAATTATTCCTTTCTCACTTGTTTCTTATGCCCTCATCTCACCCGATCACATTAATTTACCACCTCATATTCATTTTTTTTCAGACTATTTAATTTACAAATCATGTGATACATGTGACATAGTGATTTTTAACATTTTGTTGGCCAACACTAATTCGCTTATATATATGTAGTACAATTTTATCTATTTACTTAATTTAAAGCTTACAAAATATTTATGATTTTTCTTTTCTTTTTTTTTCGGCTTCAAAAGTGCGCATCACAGAGTGACAAAATGAGCATCACCATTGCATGGTTAGGGCCGATCAGCTGTCCTTGACCCAATCTGCCGCAATTAGGCGGGAACAAACAAACAGGTGTGTTGGTATAATCCGAGTCGCCTCAGGGTCTCCGGGCTTCGACTTCCTCTTTCCTGAGTCCAGTTGTCCCTGCGATTTTCTCCTTGATGGCGGCGATGGATAGTTCCGCCTGTTGCTGCAGCCGGTTTGTTTGATTTTATTTAATTTTTTTTACTTTCGTTTTATATTTATTTATTTTATATTACTATTTTCATATATAATAACTTCATAATTTATTCATAACTAATTTATTTGCATTTCCTCTTTTTAAATCCATCTTTCTGCAGCGCTTGCGCATGCGGTCTCTCTCTTTTTTCTCACTGCCTTCTTTTCACTCTCCTTTTTTTCTGAAGATGGTCCCCCATCGATATCCCTCGCCTATCGATCTATATGCTGACCATTACACGTTGTGTGAATTTATTATATTTTTTTCATATTTTTATGTTCAATGTACTTTCGCGCTTTGTTATCATCATGAGAAACTCCAGCAAACTTGGTCCAGCTTAATATTATATTTTGTATTTTTAATTCATTTAGTTGCTTGTGTATATATTATTATGTAAATTTATTTCTGTTACTCTTCAGTTGTCTATATTTTTATTATTATTGTAATTTGCATTATTGTTGATTTATAATATAAGTCTACTTCATGTAATTTGTATTACTTTATTTTAAGTATATGTGCATACATATAATTACATGTGTGCGCTTATTTGGTTTAACTTTTTTGTTTCACATAAGTTTGTGTTTTTCATTTATTTTATTTAATTTATTTTTCTATTTGTTTGGTTTGTTTTTGATTATGTTACTTATTTCTGTTGTTTGCGAAAAATTAAAAAAAAATTTTTTTTGTGCAAAATGCAATTAAAAGCAATGACTAGACTTGAAATGAGGCATGAGTCAAACTCATGTGCCGATGAAAAGTGCAATGTTTATTTAACCATTTATTTAAACGGAGCGAGAAAAATAAATGTTTGGAATTGGTTTTATTTATGCTGCTGCTGCCGTAAAATGAAAAAATATTTAACCAATTTACCTTGCAAATCAAAAGTAAGATTTTTAGAAAAAACAACTCACACACGCACGCTCGCGCGTACACACACTTTGTATTATGTATGAGGATATATTTTCGACTATAACTTGGGTGCTTCTTAACCGATCCTGATGGATAGTAGGATGTTGATCAATAATATGCATATGTATATTCTGTATACATCAGAAGATTCTGCCTTTAAAATTGTAACATTTATTGCTCTCGGAAATTTAAATGTATCGATAATCGAGAAACGGAGGCAGTTATCGATAAAATTAAAGCAAACTAGATCTGCGCTATTTTTAATGGGTTCAGAGTATGAAAAGACGGCCGACGAGCAATTTTTACACCACTGAACAAAAAAAAGTGCAATGAAAAAAATAATTTAATGTATATTGAAAAATGACTAGATTTGTCCAATGTCTTATTATTATTTATTTCATTTATTAGCAAAACTTGTTCGTTAGCTAAACCACTGACGGTTCCTTTCTTTACCTATTGGCAACATATACAAATTTGAATTACAACAGTAAAAATGGCTTATCGTATGTTATACAAATGGCACAAACCGTTTGCGCCTTTTTTTTAAATAGTAAATGTTTGGTCAAACTAATTTAAATACAACTGACAATGAATGTTCAGCTGTTAATTTGTTAATTTATCGCTACTTAACATAACTCTGTTAAATCTTATTCACTTATGTAAACCCTTAGTTGTAATTTTGGTAAATATCGATAGTTATCACTATCGAAGAGTCTGAATTGGAGATTCAAGCAAGCCAGACGCGCGCTTTTGTTTCGGTCATATAAAAAGTTGCTAAATTAAATAGTTTAAACACCGCCCAGATCTGAAGTTTCATGTTTGCATAAAAAACGCTTTATGCACCGAACATTTTGGTGCCCAACAATTGGACAATTTCGCATTTCGTAACGTTAGCAAATTCCGATTGCGCGTATACACCAACTAAACAAATTCGCCTTGGCTTCCAATTGCTTGGTTGCAACATTTAAAGCATCAAACTTGTCAAAAATGTGAAAATCGTTAACTAGAACCAACACAAAGTTCGTCGCAGCAGCAATCACACACATGCACATAACTCAAAGTAACGGTTATTGCATTGTGTCTCTATATTCGTTGTGCAGACTGTCGGCGCCGTTTTCGCTCGTCGTCTACTTTGTTCGCCGTTAGTTTTCGGTGAATTTTCGATCGTCTTCTTTCACACCGTCGCTGCTCTTATCGCATATTTCGCTACTGCTAAACGCCCAGTGCGCTGCTCGCAATCGTCGCTTCAGTCGCTGCCTTTAGTGGTTTATCCCAAATTCGTTCTTCGTTCGTTTGTGTAAGAGCTGCAACTGCGATCGATACTGTTGTAGTTCACATACACACAACAATCATTTTCGTCGTTTTTGGCGCGTCAAGCAGAACTCAAGCTCCGCGCCAAATTCTCTTCGACTTCATTACACATCTGTAAATATGTCGCATTCCTTGGAAGACTACCGACGCCAGCGCGCAAATATCAAACGGAACATTTCCCGCATTAAAACCTTGGTCGATGGACAATCTGGAGATTCTTCTAAAAGATCACCTGCGGATCTTCAATGTCGTTTAGGCATATTGGAATCGTACTTCAAGCAATCGTTGGCTATTCAATCGGAAATAGAAACTCTGGATTCAAATGATAATGGACGCGCTGAACTGGAAGACAAATATGTACACATCAAGTTGGCAATTAAGAAATTGCTTGGTGAAGACTTAAATAGTACAGTCGTTGATGACACTACAACATCTGTTTAAAGGGTGCTGCACTGGAGTGCGTGAAGGCATTTCCAGTCACCAATGAAAACTACGCTAAGGCATTAGAAAAATTAAAGTCTCGATATGACAAGCCAGCATTGATATTTACAGAGACAATATCGTCTATTTTTCAGTTGCCTTCAGCTAGTTCATCAAACGCTACGCAGCTACGTTCGTTAATTGATAATGCATCGGCATTATTTAGTTCACTTTCGTCCTTGGGCTCTGACATCGACATAGCGCAAGCCATGTTAATCTATGTGGTTCTGGATAAATGCGATCAGGAAACTAGAAACAAATGGAATTTATCGCTGGATTATACAACGATCCCGACTTGGGCTCAGTGCGTACAAGTACTGGAGCGTCATTGTCAATTCCTGTTGTCCAAAAGTACAACAATTAACCAAACGGATTCAAAACAGATTCGTAATCCTGGCAAAGGACATAACTCGTCTTTCGCACTTGCCATCGCTGCTTCTGCATTGTGCTCAAGCTCAACTCACAAATTGATGGCTTGCGAACAATTTCAAGCATTGGATTCGCTGCAACGTTTTGATGTCGTCAAACGTCACCGACTGTGTCTTAATTGCTTGTCTAAGGGTCATCAAATGGCCAATTGCCCTTCAAAAAATCGCTGTCGCCATTGTCAGAGATCGCACCACACTTTGCTACACAACAAGCTACGTTCAACAACACAACCAAGCTCTTCCCCAGCAACCGAAGCAGTAGCACACAACCATTCGCAAATCAAAAAACGTTATCAATCTCATGTTCTTTTAGCAACGGCTATGGTCCTGGTCAGAGATGCAACTGGCACCTACAGACTAGGCCGTGCTCTACTGGACTCATGTTCGCAGGTGAATTTCGTCACCGATTCGTTTGCTCAGAAGCTTCGTCTAAAAAGAGGAAACATGATGTGCAAATCAGCAGTATTGGCCATGCACGTACAGACATCACTTCTCTTACAACTACATCAATAAGGTCTCGTTTGTCGCCCTTTGAAGTTTCGTTAGATCTTTGCGTCACCTCGCATATAGCCTATCAGCCGGACATCAATATCGACATTTCTAAATGGAAAATGCCAGAAAATATTGTTCTGGCAGATGAGAAATTCTACCAGTCTCGACACATCGACATGCTTTTAGGAGCAGAAGCATTCTTCAACATTCTATCAGTGGGCCAAGTTAAACTTGGTACAACTGGGCCCATGCTCCAAAAGACGCTGTTTGGATGGGTAGTGACAGGAAAGTGTGATCCGCAACAGTCTCGAGAGCTTGCTGCTAGTTTTAAGCTTGGTGCCACTTCAATTGACGATCACCTTACACGCTTATGGGAAATTGAAGCAACTGAAACTTCAAATGTGCTGTTGAAACCAGAACATCGAGCTTGTGAGGAACACTACGTAAAAACGACTGTTATAAATGACAGTAGTCGCGTTGTTGTGAGGCTGCCGTTTAAGAACAATCCCAGTCAACTTGGTCATTCATTCGACATAGCACGCCGCAGATTTCTCAGCTTGGAACGCCGTTTGACACAATCTTCAGAACTTCGCTTACAGTATTGTCAATTCATGGAGGAGTATGAACGTTTGGAACATATGTCGCTGGTCACAGAACCAAACTTATCGGAACCTCAATACTACATACCTCACCATTGCGTTTTGAAGCCCAGCTGCTTCGAGTGGTCTTCGACGCCTCGTGTCGAACATCCAATCAAACTTCGCTCAATGATCATTTACTTGTCGGCCCGACTCTCCAAGATGATTTATATTTGCTGTTGTTGCGTTTCAGATTACATCGTTATGCCATAACAGCTGATGTAACCATGATGTACAGGCAAGTAAATGTTGATTTAAATGATCGCCAATACCAGTCAATACTCTGGCGAGCTCTCCCAGATGAACTACTTCGCACTTATCAACTCAACACGGTTACGTATGGAAAAGCCTCTGCGCCATACTTAGCCATACGCAGCCTGCATTATTTGACAGATCTGTGTCGAACTAAGTATCCAATCGGTGCTGCAGTCATTGAATCGTAGTTCTATGTAGATGACCTGTTATCTAGAGGGGAGGACATAGAAACTTTTCGCACAATCAAAGATCAAGTCACGGAAATTCTGCATCGTGGTCACTTTCCGTTATCTAAGTGACATTCAAATCATGCCCAATTTATCGAAAACTCCGCTAACAAGGATTTAAATACGTGTGACAACGGATTGACCAGCGCCCTTGGCGTCAGCTGGAATCAACACACCGATATGCTGCTATTTCACTTTAAACCGAAAATCGTTTCGTCAACCGTCACCAAGAGGACCATTCTGTCAATTGCATCGGCGTTGTTCGACCCTCTCTGATTGGTGTCGCCACTCATAATCGTCGCAAAGATAATAGTACAGGAGCTCTGGCTTGCCTGGCTTACTTGGGACGAATCGGTACCACAGCATCTTGAACTGGCCTGGAAGAAGTGCTTGGAATCATTCCAAACCATTTCGTCACTTGCTGTACCCCGGTACTGCAAAAAGGTCAACCAAAGCTCATTTCAATTGCATGGGTTCTGCGACGCTTCGATTCGAGCGTACGGCTGTTGCATCTATGTGCGATCGGAATCTGCTTGCGGAAACATTGTTGTTCGTCTTCTCATTGCCAAGTCCAGAGTGGCCCCAGTAAAGAAGAAATCGCTTCCCAAACTGGAATTATGTGGAGCACATTTGTTGGCATAAGTTTACAACAAAATCAAGTGTATATTCACCGAACAGTCACATGCCGTATATTTCTGGTCGGATTCGCAAATTGTTTTACATTGGCTAAAACAACATTTAGTGACGTTATCAGCATTTGTCGGAAATCGAGTTTCTGAGATACAGGATTTGAGTTCAATCTGACGTTGGAGATTTGTACCAACGACATCAAATCCTGCTGACATTGTTTCTCGAGGTGCCACCACTTCTGATCTACAATCATCCATATGGTTCTCAGGACCAGCTTTTTTAACCCAACATCACGAACATTGGATTACATCAAGCAACATCAGCAACATTGATATGCAAGTCATCAATGCCGAACAACGTAAATCTACTTTCGTCGCCACAATGGATCGTAACCATGTGCTGAAGAAACTAGCGAACATCAGCTCATACAATCGTTGTGTTCGCACTGTCGCTTACATGCTTCGCTTCGTTCAAATCACACATATGAAACGTAAATTCGAAACAACTTTGTCATCCGAGGAACTACGCAATGCATCCTATTGCATAATTTGGAACATCCAGCAATTATCATTCGTCGAAGACATTCGCCAACTGCAAAAAGATCAACCACTTAGGAGCCATCTAAAGTTTCTCAATCCTTTTCTAGATCGCTCCACAGGATTTTCACTTATCAGAGTTGGCGGCCGGCTAGACAACGTTGAGTTTGAGAACTTCGAAAAACATCCGATATTGTTGCCCAGTAAATCGCACTTCGTCCGGATCTATGTGCGGCATCTACATCTTCGCAACTGCCATGCTGGACCTAAAGCTTTAGTGGCACTCATTCGATTGGAATATTGGATCGTAACGCCAGAGACTTGGCACGTCGCATCGTGCGCACCTGCATGGCGTGCGTTCGGTACAAGCCAAAACTGGAAAGGCAGCTTGGGATCGCTGCCAGTGGAGCGCCTTCGACCGGACCACCCATTCCAACGCTGTGGTATTCGACTTCTGTGGGCCAATAAATACGTATGTTCGCATACGAGGAAAGGGTCCCACAAAATCTTACTTGGCCGTATTCATTTGTTTTGCATCCAAGGCGGTGCACATCGAAGTGGTCTCTCAATTATCCACGAAAGCATTCTTGGCTGCACTCAAACGAATGGTTGCTCGGCGAGCGCTGCCCACTGACATCTATTGTGATAATGGAACTAACTTCGTGGGTGCAGCAAATGAGCTAAAGGCTTTGAAACAATTTTTGTTTGATCAATCTACTCAAGACGCAATATCAGAGTATTGTGCTTCGGATTTCGTGTCGTTTCATTTTATTCCGCCTAGGGCACCCCACTTTGGCGGACTCTGGGAAGCAGCAGTAAGAGCGCAAAGGGGTTGCTGTACAAGACGCTATCGAACACTCGCCTAACATTTGAGGAGCTCTGTACGATCACAACAGAGATCGAAGCTGTCCTCAATTCTCGCCCATTGTCACCTATGTCGCCTGATCCCAACGATCTATCAGCAATCACCCCAGGACACTTTTTAGTTGGAAAATCGCTTCGGGCGCTTCCTGAACGCATGATAGCAACGCCTCATCTCAACAATTTGGAGCGGTTTGACGTGATAACCGCTGCTAAACAGCAATTTTGGCATCGTTGGTCATCAGATTATATTCACGAGCTTCGTGCTCGAACCAAATGGACGTCATCGTCGGCAAATCTCGCTATTGGAACCATGGTCATAATCCAGGACGACAATCTTCCGCCTCAGCAATGGAAGCTCGGCCGCATCGAATCACTTGTGCCTGGAAAGGATGGTCATGTTCGAGTTGTTCATCTTCGTACAGCCAATGGCATCTGCTGCCGACCAATACACAAATTGGCTATCTTACCGATGGAGGCCATAAGCAGCCTGCATTATTTGGCAGATCTGTGTCGAACTGAGTATCCAATCGGTGCTACAGTCATTGAATCGTCGTTCTATGTAGATGACCTTTTATCTGGAGGCGAGGACATAGAAACTCTTCGCACAATCAAGGATCAAGTCACGGAAATTCTACATCGTGGTCACTTTCCGTTATCTAAGTGGCATTCAAATCATGCTCAATTTATCAAAAACTCCGCTAACAAGGATTTAAATACGTGTGACAACGGATTGACCAGCGCCCTTGGCGTCAGCTGGAATCAACACACCGATATGCTGCTATTTCACTTTAAACCGAAAATCGTTTCGTCAACCGTCACCAAGAGGACCATTCTGTCAATTGCATCGGCGTTGTTCGACCCTCTCTGATTGGTGTCGCCACTCATAATCGTCGCAAAGATAATAGTACAGGAGCTCTGGCTTGCCTGGCTTACTTGGGACGAATCGGTACCACAGCATCTTGAACTGGCCTGGAAGAAGTGCTTGGAATCATTCCAAACCATTTCGTCACTTGCTGTACCCCGGTACTGCAAAAAGGTCAACCAAAGCTCATTTCAATTGCATGGGTTCTGCGACGCTTCGATTCGAGCGTACGGCTGTTGCATCTATGTGCGATCGGAATCTGCTTGCGGAAACATTGTTGTTCGTCTTCTCATTGCCAAGTCCAGAGTGGCCCCAGTAAAGAAGAAATCGCTTCCCAAACTGGAATTATGTGGAGCACATTTGTTGGCATAAGTTTACAACAAAATCAAGTGTATATTCACCGAACAGTCACATGCCGTATATTTCTGGTCGGATTCGCAAATTGTTTTACATTGGCTAAAACAACATTTAGTGACGTTATCAGCATTTGTCGGAAATCGAGTTTCTGAGATACAGGATTTGAGTTCAATCTGACGTTGGAGATTTGTACCAACGACATCAAATCCTGCTGACATTGTTTCTCGAGGTGCCACCACTTCTGATCTACAATCATCCATATGGTTCTCAGGACCAGCTTCTACATCTTTACATCATCATGACATCAGCTCATACAATCGTTGTGTTCGCACTGTCGCTTACATGCTTCGCTTCGTTCAAATCACACATATGAAACGTAAATTCGAAACAACTTTGTCATCCGAGGAACTGCGCAATGTACATAACATAAAGCTTTTGTGGTATCCATTCGATTGGAATGTGGATCGTAAGCCCAGAGACTTGGCACGTCGCATCGTGCGCACCTGCATGGGGTGCGTTACAAGCCAAACCAAAACCGCCTTCGACCGGACCACCCATTCCAACGCTGTGGTATCGACTTCTGTGGGCCAATAAATACGTATGTTCGCATACGAGGAGAGGGTCCACAAAATCTTACTTGGCCGTATTCATTTGTTTTGCATCCAAGGCGGTGCACATCGAAGTGGTCTCTCAATTATCCACGAAAGCATTCTTGGCTGCACTCAAACGAATGGTTGCTCGGCGAGCGCTGCTCACTGACATCTATTGTGATAATGGAACTAACTTCGTGGGTGCAGCAAATGAGCTAAAGGCTTTGAAACAATTTTTGTTTGATCAATCTACTCAAGACGCAATATCAGAGTATTGTGCTTCGGATTTCGTGTCGTTTCATTTTATTCCGCCCAGGGCACCCCACTTTGGCGGACTCTGGGAAGCAGCAGTTAAGACCGCAAAGGGATTGCTGCACAAGACGCTATCGAACACTCGCTCAACATTTGAGGAGCTCTGTACGATCACAACAGAGATCGAAGCTGTCCTCAATTCTCGCCCATTGTCACCTATGTCGCCTGATCCCAACGATCTATCAGCAATCACCCCAGGACACTTTTTAGTTGGAAAATCGCTTCGGGCGCTTCCTGAACGCACGATAGCAACGCCTCATCTCAACAATTTGGAGCGGTTTGACGTGATAACCGCTGCTAAACAGCAATTTTGGCATCGTTGGTCATCAGATTATATTCACGAGCTTCGTGCTCGAACCAAATGGACGTCATCGTCGGCAAATCTCGCTATTGGAACCATGGTCATAATCCAGGACGACAATCTTCCGCCTCAGCAATGGAAGCTCGGCCGCATCGAATCACTTGTGCCTGGAAAGGATGGTCATGTTCGAGTTGTTCATCTTCGTACAGCCAATGGCATCTGCTGCCGACCAATACACAAATTGGCTATCTTACCGATGGAGGCCATAAGCAGCCTGCATTATTTGACAGATCTGTGTCGAACTAAGTATCCAATCGGTGCTGCAGTCATTGAATCGTAGTTCTATGTAGATGACCTGTTATCTAGAGGCGAGGACATAGAAACTTTTCGCACAATCAAAGATCAAGTCACGGAAATTCTGCATCGTGGTCACTTTCCGTTATCTAAGTGACATTCAAATCATGCCCAATTTATCGAAAACTCCGCTAACAAGGATTTAAATACGTGTGACAACGGATTGACCAGCGCCCTTGGCGTCAGCTGGAATCAACACACCGATATGCTGCTATTTCACTTTAAACCGAAAATCGTTTCGTCAACCGTCACCAAGAGGACCATTCTGTCAATTGCATCGGCGTTGTTCGACCCTCTCTGATTGGTGTCGCCACTCATAATCGTCGCAAAGATAATAGTACAGGAGCTCTGGCTTGCCTGGCTTACTTGGGACGAATCGGTACCACAGCATCTTGAACTGGCCTGGAAGAAGTGCTTGGAATCATTCCAAACCATTTCGTCACTTGCTGTACCCCGGTACTGCAAAAAGGTCAACCAAAGCTCATTTCAATTGCATGGGTTCTGCGACGCTTCGATTCGAGCGTACGGCTGTTGCATCTATGTGCGATCGGAATCTGCTTGCGGAAACATTGTTGTTCGTCTTCTCATTGCCAAGTCCAGAGTGGCCCCAGTAAAGAAGAAATCGCTTCCCAAACTGGAATTATGTGGAGCACATTTGTTGGCATAAGTTTACAACAAAATCAAGTGTATATTCACCGAACAGTCACATGCCGTATATTTCTGGTCGGATTCGCAAATTGTTTTACATTGGCTAAAACAACATTTAGTGACGTTATCAGCATTTGTCGGAAATCGAGTTTCTGAGATACAGGATTTGAGTTCAATCTGACGTTGGAGATTTGTACCAACGACATCAAATCCTGCTGACATTGTTTCTCGAGGTGCAACCACTTGATCTACAATCATCCATATGGTTCTCAGGACCAGCTTCTCACATCTTTACATCATCATGACATCAGCTCATACAATCGTTGTGTTCGCACTGTCGCTTACATGCTTCGCTTCGTTCAAATCACACATATGAAACGTAAATTCGAAACAACTTTGTCATCCGAGGAACTGCGCAATGCATCCTATTGCATAATTTGGAACATCCAGCAATTATCATTCGTCGAAGACATTCGCCAACTGCAAGAAGATCAACCACTTAGGAGCCATCTAAAGTTTCTCAATCCTTTTCTAGATCGCTCCACATGATTTTCACTTATCAGAGTTGGCGGCCGGTTAGACAACGTTGAGTTTGAGAACTTCGAAAAACATCCGATATTGTTGCCCAGTAAATCGCACTTCGTCTGGATCTATGCGGCATCTACATCTTCGCAATTGCCATGCTGGACCTAAAGCTTTTGTGGTATCCATTCGATAGTTTAAACACCGCCCAGATCTGAAGTTTCATGTTTGCATAAAAAACGCTTAATGCACCGAACAGTAAATAACATATCGCAACAAGATGGCAGCACCAATCTGCCAAAATGAGTAACTTACAAATTGTTCACACTTGTTTGTTGTTTACATTTTAGATTTTCTTATTCGTAATTAATAATTAACATTTTGGACAGGTTGATGTCTTCTGCTTCATCGTCGATGGACTGGGTAAGTTGCTTTTGTGTTGTTTGCCAGCTGTCTCTGCAGCAGCTGATTTACGTATTTGTCTGCTTAGAAAGAGTCTTCTTGATGGTCATATGCTGGAGTATCCGGAATTTGTTGTGTCGTCCAACGGTTTGGGTGATTATGCTTGCAACAGCTGATTTTTTGCATGAATATGTGTTTTATTTATTTTATTTTGTTTGTGTATAATAATTTATATTTTTCAAATTTTATTTTGCTTATTTAATTATGACCGCTCTTTTTGCTTTAGTGTTATTTATTTTATTTATGGTTGTTGCGTGTTCTCATTTTGTGAGTCAGGTGCAGGAGTGTCGAAATGACTTTGGTTAGTTATAATTAGTTTTTTTACGTTTGTTATGCCTTGCCTGTCGAAAGCACCAATATATGCGCTCAGCATAGCTATTGTCTGAGGTGTAGTTCGCTGCGATATATTGGGCGGCAAGTTTACAACAAATTTGTATTCTTTTCTGTATAATAAAAACAAATATTTCAATTATTAACCAGTCCGCTTGCTGCTGTGTTGGCTGTGTGGATGTTGTACAGCCTGCGTGTCCCTCCTTCCTAGTGATTCCTCCTCTAAATTTCATCTGGAGAAATTCCCTTTCACAATTATTCCTTTCTCGCTTGTTTCTTATGCCTCATCTCACCCGATAATTAATTTACCACCTCATGTTATTTTTTCAGCCTATTTAATTTACAAATCAGTGACATAGTGATTTCTAACATTTTGTTGGCCAACACTAATTGGCTCATATATATGTAGTACAATTTTATTCTATTTACTTAATTTAAAGCATAAAAATATTTCATCAGTTTCTCTTTACTGTGTTTTCTGTTTCAAAGTGGCATCACAGAGTGACAAATGAGCATCACTATTGCATTGGTTAGCCGATCAGCTGTCCTTGACCAATCTGCCACAACAAACAACAGGTGTGTTGGTATAATCCGAGTCGCCTCAGGGTCTCCGGGCTTCGACTTCCTGGTTCCTGAGTCCAGTTGTCCCTGCGAATTTCTCCTTGATGGCGGCGATGGATAGTTCCGCCTGTTGCTGCCGCCGGTTTGTTTGATTTTATTTAATTTTTTTTATACTTTCGTTTTACATTTATTTATTTTATATTATTATTTTTATATATAATTACTTCATAATTTATTCATAACTAATTTATTTGAATTTCCTCTTTTTAATCAATCTTTTCTGCAGCGCTTGCGCATGCGGTCTTTCTCTTTTTTCTCACTGCCTCCTTTTCACTCTCCTTTTTTCTGAAGATGGTCCCCCATTCGATATCCCTCGCCTATCGATCTATATGCTGACCATTACACGTTGTGTGAATTTATTATATTTTTTCATATTTTTATGTTCAATGTACTATCGCGCTTTGTTATAATCATGAGAAGCTCCAGCAACTTGGTCCAGCTTAATATTATATTTTGTGTTTTTAATTCATTTAGTTGCTTGTGTTATTTTTATGTAAATTTATTTCTTACTCTTCAGTTGTTAATTTTTATTATTATTGTAATTTGCATTATTGTTGATTTATAATATAAGTCTATTTCATGTAATTTGTATAACTTTATTTTAAGTATATGTGCATACATATAATTACATGTGTGCGCTTATTTGGTTTAATTTTGTTTGTTGTTTCACATAAGTTTGTGTTTCATTTATTTTATTTAATTTATTTTTCTATTTGTTTGGTTTGTTTTTGATTATGTTAGTTATTTCTGTTGTTCGGGAAACATTTTTTCAAAATTAAAAGCAATGACTAGAATTGAAATGAGGCATGCGTCAAACTCATGTGCCGAAGAAAAGTGCAATGTTTATTTAACCATTTATTTAAACGGAGCGAGAAAAAGAAATGTTGATGGAATCTGGTTGCAAATGAAAAAAATAACCAATTTATTGAAACATGAATAGACTTCTCGCAATATACATGATACACAATTTGTATTTATTGTGCATCACAAATTAAACGTGCGATGCAAAAGAGTTAGCGATAATAAAGAAAAAAAACAATATAGATCTTATCGAGTGACTCGCAAAGAATACGAGCACTTTGTATTTATTAGATGACTTACGATTCAGTAGAAGAAGCAAAACGAGCGAGTGCAAAAGAGTTATAGCAATAAATGCAAAAAAATAATAATAATAATACGCAATCGTAACTTAAATGGCGCGTCAATTATAATGTCGTCTCTATCTCACAAATGCGTTCGCATATTGATGCATACAGAAAATGCTTGCGGCTGTATGAGGATATTTTTTCGACTATAACTGGGTGCTTCTTAACCGATCCTGATGAAAAGTAGGAAGTTGATCAATAATATGCATATGTATATTCTGTATAAATTAGAAGATGCTGCCTTTAAAATTGTGCATTTATTGCTATCGGAAATTTAAATGTATCGATAATCGAGAAACGGACGCAGTTATCGATGAAAATAAAGCAAACTTGATCTGCGCCATTTTTAATGGGTTCAGATTATGAAAAGACGGCCGACGAGCAATTTTTACACCACTGAACAAAATAAGAAGTGCAATGAAAAAAATATTTAATGTATATTGAAAAATTACTAGATTTGTCAATATTTTATTATTATTTATTAAATTTATTAGCAAAACTTGTTCGTTAGCTAAACTCGAATTGCAACAATATTTAATTATTGCTTATTGTATGTTATACAAATGGCACAAACCGTTCGTTTGTTAAACATGAAGTAACTTGCAACCATTGGCAACATGATACAAATTGTTAATGTTGTTTACATTTTAGATTTTCTTATTCGTAATTAATAATTAACATTTTGGACAGGTTGATGTCTTTTGCTTCATCGTCGATGGACTGGGTAAGTTGCTTTTGTGTTGTTTGCCAGCTGTCTCTGCAACAGCTGATTTACGTATTTGTCTGCTTAGAAAGAGTCTTCTTGATGGTCATATGCTGGAGTACCCGGGATTTGTTGTGTCGTCTAACGGTTTGGGTGATTATGCTTGCAACAGCTGATTTTTGGCCGCGAGAGCAGCATGGACGTCAATTAATAATGTATATTTTCTTTCTTTGCATGTACTTGGAGACGATCGCAGATGGTCATTTTGTCAAGTTTGCTGCTCAGGAGTCGGTTCTGGATACGCCGTTGGTTAAAATTGTTTTATTTATTTTTGTTTGTATTTGTATATACACATATATATGCGTTTGCATATTTGCTTTATTTGGTTTTGTTTTGTTGTTTTGCATGAATATGTGTTTTATTTATTTTTATTTTGTTTGTGTATAATAATTTATTTTTTTCAAATTTTATTTTTGCTTATTTAATTATGACCTTGTTATTTTTTTGCTTTAGTGTTATTTATTTTATTTGTGGTTTTAATTAGTGTTTTCTCATTTTTTCAGGTCTAGGTGCAGGAGAGCGTCGAAATGACTTTAGGTACTCCAGTCATCCAGGTAAGTTTTTGTAACGTTTGTTATGCCTTGCCTGTCGAAAGCCCCAATATATCCCTCAGCTTAGCTATTGTCTGAGGGGTAGTTCGGCCGCGATATATTGGGCGGCAAGTTAACAACAAATTTGTATTCTTTTCTAAATAAAAAGAAAACAAATATTTCCATCAAACCAGTCCGCTCGCTGCTGTGTTGGCTGTGTGGATGTTGTACAGCCTGCGTGTCCCTCCCTTCCTAGTGATTCCTCCTCTAAATTTCCTGGAGAAATTCCCTTTAACAATTATTCCTTTCTCGCTTGTTTCTTATGCCCTCATCTCACCCGATTACATTAATTTACCACCTCATATTCATTTTTTTCAGACTATTTAATTTACAAATCATGTGATACATGTGACATAGTGATTTCTAACATTTTGTTGGCCAACACTAAATTCGCTTATATATATGTAGTACAATTTTATCTATTTACTTAATTTAAAGCTTACAAAATATTTATGATTTTTCTTTACTTTTTTTCGGCTTCAAAAGTGCGCATCACAGAGTGACAAAATGAGCATCACTATTGCATTGGTTAGGGCCGATCAGCTGTCCTTGACCCAATCTGCCGCAATTAGGCGGGAACAAACAAACAGGTGTGTTGGTATAATCCGAGTCGCCTCAGGGTCTCCGGGCTTCGACTTCCTGGTTCCTGAGTCCAGTTGTCCCTGCGATTTTCTCCTTGATGGCGGCGATGGATAGTTCCGCCTGTTGCTGCCGCCGGTTTGTTTGTTTTTATTTAATTTTTTTTACTTTCGTTTTATATTTATTTATTTTATATTATTATTTTCATATATAATTACTTCATAATTTATTCATAACTAATTTATTTGCATTTCCTCTTTTTAAATCAATCTTTCTGCAGCGCTTGCGCATGCGGTCTTTCTCTTTTTTCTCACTGCCTCCTTTTCACTCTCCTTTTTTCTGAAGATGGTCCCCCATCGATATCCCTCGCCTATCGATCTATATGCTGACCATTACACGTTGTGTGAATTTATTATATTTTTTTCATATTTTTATGTTCAATGTACTTTCGCGCTTTGTTATCATCATGAGAAGCTCCAGCAACTTGGTCCAGCTTAATATTATATTTTGTATTTTTAATTCATTTAGTTGCTTGTGTATATATTATTATGTAAATTTATTTCTGTTACTCTTCAGTTGTCTATATTTTTATTATTATTGTAATTTGCATTATTGTTGATTTATAATATAAGTCTATTTCATGTAATTTGTATTACTTTATTTTAAGTATATGTGCATACATATAATTACATGTGTGCGCTTATTTGGTTTAATTTTGTTTGTTGTTTCACATAAGTTTGTGTGTTTCATTTATTTTATTTAATTTATTTTTCTATTTGTTTGGTTTGTTTTTGATTATGTTAGTTATTTCTGTTGTTCGGGAAACATTTTTTCAAAATTAAAAGCAATGACTAGAATTGAAATGAGGCATGCGTCAAACTCATGTGCCGAAGAAAAGTGCAATGTTTATTTAACCATTTATTTAAACGGAGCGAGAAAAGAAATGTTTGGAATTGGTTTTATTTATGCTGCTGCTTCCGCAAAATGAAAAAATATTTAACCAATTTACCTTGCAAATCAAAAGTACGATTTTTAGAAAAAACAACTTACACACGCACGCTCGCGCGTACACACACTTTGTATTTATTGTGCTTCACAAAGAAGAAAAAGAGCGAGGCAAAAGAGTTAAGCAATAATGCAAAAAAAAATAATAATAATAAGCAATATTTTATTTAAAAATGACAGGACTTCTGCAATATAATATGTAAGATATATTTTTTAATTTATTTATGAATAACTTAATTTAATCGGCGATTGCAACAAGAGTTGAGCGAAAAAAAGAAGAAAAAACAAGTAAGAGTGCTGTAGTCGAGTGAACT
>JAWNMP010000012.1:0-27637 GCA_035043875.1 Drosophila paucipuncta | reverse complement strand
CGGATTAGTGGTATTGGTAATGCTAAAGTCACAGTTAAAACAACACAACGAGTTGACTTAACTTGAAAGATGTTTTGTACGTATCGATTTGCGCCAAAATTTGATGTCGGTTTCCAAAATCACAGACAATGGTTTTGAAGTTCATTTTCGGAAAAATGAAGCACTTGTTATGAAAAACAACGAAGTTTGGCTGCGTGCGCAAAGATACGGTAACTTGTATTACTTGAATGGCGAAGAGCATCAAGTGCATAGTGTAATTATGGTGGTCAAAACGACCTTGATCTATGGCATTATAGAATGGGACATCTGAATGAAAGCGATTTGAAAAATATGGCTAAAGGGCATGAAAATGTGCGAGAATGGAAAATTGTCGAAATGAGAAATTGCATAAGCGAAAAGCAAACTGCAAGATTTATAAAAGGGAAACGAAAATCGTACGACAGAACTACTGGAAATAGTTCACAGCGATGTATGCGGCCCAATGAGAACGCAATCCCTAGGTGGATGTAAATACTTCGCTACTTTTATAGATGACTATTCGCGCTATTGTAGTTCACTTTCTTAAACAGAAACCAGAGTTATTTGAAGCTTTTAAAGGATATAAAGCTACAGCAGAAAACTACGAAGAAGATAAGATCTACCACACACACAAGTGGCTTAGCTACGAAACCGAGATAGCTGTAAGATGAAGCAATCCGGTGCTGCCGCCAGGCAAAGCATAACACATGTTACAAAAACAGATGTGTAACCGGGGTCTATCCGGCGAGATTCCCCACACTTACTAGACGAAGAAAATTCCTACAGTGTCGCATTTACGTATATTTGTAGAAGGCATATATTTCCAATAAAAAAAAATTTTTGAAAAAATTTTCAAAACAACAGAAATAATAACAAGGTCAAAATTAAATAAGCAAAAATAAACATAAAAAAACAAATATACAAATAAATTAAATATAATAAATAAAACACAAACTTATGTGAAACAACAAACAAAATTAAACCAAATAACACCACATGTAATTATATGTATGCACATATACTAAATAAAGTAATACAAATTACATGAAAACTTATATTATAAATCAACAATAAGCAAATTTAATAATAAAAATATAGACAACTGAAGAGTAACAGATAAATTTACATAATAATATATACACAAGCAACTAAATGAATAAAAATAAAAATATACATTACTAAGCTGGACCAAGTTGCTGGAGCTTCTTATGATAACAAAGCGCGAAAGTCATTGAACATAAAAATATGAAAAAAATATAATAAATTCACACAACGTGTAATGGTCAGCAGATAGATCGATAGGCGAGAGATATCGATGGGGACCATCTTCAGAAAAAAAGGTGAGTGAAGAGAAGGCAGTGAGAAAAAGAGAGAGACCGCATGCGCAAGCGCCGCAGAAAGATTGATTTAAAAAGAGGAAATGCAAATAAATTAGTTATGAATAAATTATGAATAATTAAATATAAAAATAATAATATAACAATAAATAAATATAAAAGAATGTTGCAAATGTAACTCAAATGATTGCAATGTAACAATCTGGCAACCCTCGTTTAGCTTATCCTAAGTTTTGCATCGTCCGTTCGTTCGCATGTACTGAAACATTAATCTCTCAATAGTTCTGTACCCACTCCGCTTTTGACTGCCGAATGCGTCGCGTCATTAGACTAATAAAAGTGTGATTCCTGCATATCGTTATCTTGTTTGTATACGCTGTAAAACTGTGCGCTTGGATCTATATAACAATTTTCCAACAGGTTATGGGCCCAGTGATAAATAAATAAGAAAACGTTGACAATAAATAGTGTAGCTGTGAAAATGGCTGGTGCATTTATTAGAATTGAGCCACTGTGTGCGGAGAATCTATGACACGTGGAAACTGCAGATGCGTGCTATATTAGTGAAAAACGAACTATGGCAATATGTCGATGGAACAAAAATTTGCCCAGAAAATGTGGCAGATCGAGCAGTATGGGAAACATACGATGAAAAAGGCGCGCGCGGACATATTATTGTCGATTAGCCCATCGGAATTGGCTATAATTGAAGATTGTTATTCGGCAAAAGAATACTGGTTGAAACTGCAGGAGACATTTCAATCAAAGGGCCAGTGCGAAAAGCAAGCCTCGCTGAAACGAGTGGCATTGTCGCGAATGAACGAGGCGCTAGTGCGCGCCAGCATGTAAATGAATTTTTCGACGCAGTGAAAAAATTTAAAGAAATAGGTGTCGCGATAGGAAATGATTTGTTAGTAATCTTATTGCTATATAGTTTGCCTGACTCTTATGAAATGTTCAGATGTGCGATGGAAGCAAGAGATGACTTGCCCCATCCCGATGTGCTTCGCGCTCAAAATTCTTGAACAGTCAGAAGCGCGTGCAAATAAAGAAAATCCGCGAAGAACAAAACGCAATGTTCGCTAATCGTCGGAAAGATGTAGAAAGAAATAGCAAAGAAAGAAAAGGCGATAAAGTGCAGCGTGAAGACAGAAAATGTTTCAGCTGAGGCAAGGTTGGACATTTCGCATGAAATTGTCGAAGCAACCCAAAGAAGAATATGAAACGCAATACGCATGAACAGAACAGTGCGGGTACAGCAGAAAACGAGGAACTTTCGCTAAACGCGTTAGAGATGGCCTTTTCTGCCGATGAGAAAAATGGCTTGTGGTGCCTCGATAGTGGTTGCACGGCACACATGAGTTCAAATAAGAGCATGCACAGACAATGGTTTTGAAGTTCATTTTCGGAAAAATGAAGCACTTGTTATGAAAAATAACGAAGTTTGGCTGCGTGCGCAAAGATACGGTAACTTGTATTACTTGAATGGCGAAGAGCATCAAGTGAATAGTGTAATGTATGGTGGTCAAAACGACCTTGATCTATGGCATTATAGAATGGGACATCTGAATGAAAGCGATTTGAAAAATATGGCTAAAAGTGGTAAAGCCTACGGCATGAAAATGTGCGAGAATGGAAAATTGTCGAAATGTGAAATCTGCATAAGCGAAAAGCAAACTGCAAGCATTTATAAAAGTGGAAACGAAAATCGGACGACAGAACCACTGGAAATAGTATCACAGCGATGTATGCGGCCCAATGAGAACGCAATCCCTGGGAGGATGTAAATACTTCGCTACTTTTATAGATGACTATTCGCGCTATTGTGAAGTTCACTTTCTTAAACAGAAATCAGAGTTATTTGAAGCTTTTAAAGCATATAAAGCTACAGCAGAAAACTTCACGAAGTAAGAAGATAAAAGTACTTCAGTCAGATAACGGGACTGAGTATTGCAACAAAGAGTTCGACAAGTATATGAAGGTGAACGGAATCCAGAGACGCCTTACCACACCACACACGCACAGCAGAATGGCTTAGCTGAGAGACAGAATCGTACCCTGGTCGAGATGGCACGCTGTATGATGAAGCAATCCGGTGTGCCGCCATCCTTTTGGGCAGAAGCAGTAAATGCAGCATGTTACATCAGAAACAGATGTGTAACGGGGGTCTATCCGGCGAGATTCCCCACACTTACTGGACGAAGAAAATTCCTACAGTGTCGCATTTGCGTATATTTGGTACGAAGGCATATGCATTAATAAAGGGTTCAAATAAGGATAAATTTGAATCAAGATCGCGAAGAATGCATACTGGTCGGCTACTCAAATACATCGAAGGCATATCGATTATATTTACCTGAGAAGCGTAAGGTAATAGTAAGCAAAGATGTCAAGTTCTTGAATGTTCCAGGTTTTAAAAGTGAGTACGCTGAGTTCTACGAACGTGATCAAAAACTCAAACGGAGGTTTCAACATCAATATCACGAGTAACCTTGTAATGGATCTAACAGCGACGATAACAGTTCAGTTGAGCGACCCAAGCAGAAGCTAGTTGAGCAGCAACGTGGCAGAGGGCGTCCCAAGATCGAGAGGACAGGCCCAGCGTGGTAGGCCACGGCAAAATATCAACCACCAGCACAAGTGATCAGCAACGATGAGCAGAGCAGCCCAAGGAGACCGAGGCAGGCGAAATTGCATGCATGGCTGGACAGATGATCCAACTACACTGAAAGAGGCGAAAGGCCACAAGGACAGCGTCAGTTGGACAAGGGCAATTGAAAGATGAGTTTCTGGCACAGGTACACAACGGAACGTGGAGATAGTGGAACGCCCTAAGGATCGAAAGATTATAGGTTGCAAAAATGGTGTTTCGGACAAAAGACAATGGGACATATTCAGCGGAAAAAAGAAAGTCTCGATTGCTGTTAAAGGATATGCAACAAAGGCCTGGAGGGGATTTTCATGAGCCGATATCACCTGTAGCACGATCCACATCAGTCCGGCTTGCGGCCATGGCGCAGCGGAACTTGACATGGAGATACATCAAATGGACGTGGTCACAGCCTACCTAAAACGGCGAGCTCGAAGAGAGCGTTTATATGGAGGTGCCACAGAGCTTCAATGATTTACATGGAAAAGTTGGAATCGGGCGGATCAATCGGAACGAAGCATGATCGCATCCCTTGCAGCGGAGGAGCAGGCGAAGACAACAGCGGAATGGCGGGCGGCGCTGTCATCAATGAAAGCCCTGTATTCTCGCTGAAGAAGGCGTTATACGGATTACGCCAGTCTGGCTTGCGCGTATTGTAGACCACGGCGAATTATCTGCTCCATCCTGAAGCCTGCGTCAAAGTTCTTGGAAGAGTCAGAAGCGCGTGCAAATAAAGAAAGTCGCGAAGAACAACGCAACTGTTCGCTAATTGGTCGGAAAACGTGGAGAAAGAAATAGCAGAAAGAAAAGCAGATGCGAAGCCGGTGAAAGCATATGGAAAATGGCTTCAGCTGAGGTGCAACGGTCGACATGTGCTGCATGTCGAAGCAACCCAAAGAAGAATATGAAACGCAATACGCATGAACAGAGCATGCAGGGTACAGCAGAAACGAGGAACTTTCGCTAAACGCGTCAGAGATGGCCTTTACTTGGCCGACAATGAGACCACACGGACTAGTGGTATTGGCACTGCTAAAAAAGTTGCGGTTAAGAAACAACAGAAGCGAGTTGACTTAACGTTGAAAGATGTTTTGTACGTATCGGATTATACAAAATTTGATGCAAGTTGTCGACAGTCACAGGATGCGTTTTGAAGTTCATTTTCGAAAAAATGAAGCACTTGTTATGAAAAATAACGAAGTTCTGGCTGCGTGCGCAAAGATACGTTGCACTTGTATTACTTGAATGGCGAAGAGCATCAAGTGAATAGTGTAATGTATGGTGGTCAAAACGACCTTGATCTATGGCATTATAGAATGGGACATCTGAATGAAAAAGCGATTTGAAAAATATGGCTAAAGTGGTAAAGCCTGCGGCATGAAAAATGTGCGAGAATGGAAAATTGTCGAAATGTGAAATCTGCATAAGCGAAAAGCAAACTGCAAGCATTTTATAAAAGTGGAAACGAAAATCGGACGACAGAACCACCGGAAATAGTATCACAGCGAGTGTATGCGGCCCAATGAGAACGCAATCCCTGGAGGATGTAAATACTTCGCTACTTTTATAGATGACTATTCGCGCTATTGTGAAGTTCACTTTCTTAAACAGAAATCAGAGTTATTTGAAGCTTTTAAAGCATATAGAAGCTACAGCAGAAATTCAGCAAGTAAGAAGATAAAAGTACTTCCAGTCAGATAACGGGACTGGAGTATTGCAAACAAAGAGTTCGACAAGTATATGAAGGTGAACGGAATCCAGAGACGCCTTACCGACACCACACACGCCACAGCAGAATGGCTTAGCTGAGAGACAGAATCGTACCCTGGTCGAGATGGCACGCTGTATGATGAAGCAATCCGGTGTGCCGCCATCCTTTTGGGCAGAAGCAGTAAATGCAGCATGTTACATCAGAAACAGATGTGTAACGCAGGGTCTATCCGGCGAGATTCCCCACACTTACTGGACGAAGAAAATTCCTACAGTGTCGCATTTACGTATATTTGGTACGAAGGCATATGCATTAATAAAGGGTTCAAATAAGGATAAATTTGAATCAAGATCCGAAGAATGCATACTGGTCGGCTACTCAAATACATCGAAGGCATATCGATTATATTTACCTGAGAAGCGTAAGGTAATAGTAGAAGCAAAGATGTCAAGTTCCTGAATGTTCCAGGTTTTAAAAGTGAGTACGCTGAGTTCTACGAACGTGATCAAAACTCAAACGGAGGTTTCGACATCAATATCACGAGTAAACCTTGTGATGGATCTAACAGCGACGATAACAGTTCAGTTGAGCGACCCAAGCAGAAGCTAGTTGAGCAGCAACGTGGCAGAGGGCGTCCCAAGATCGAGAGGACAGGCCAGCGTGGTAGGCCACGGAAAATATATCAACCACCAGCACAGGTGAATCAGCAACGACGAGCAGAGCAGCTCAAGCGAGACATTCGAGGAGTGCGAAATTGCATACATGGCTGCGACAGATGATCCAACTACACTGAAAGAGGCGAAAAGACACAAGGACAGCGTCAGTTGGACAAGGGCAATTGAAGATGAGTTTCTGGCACAGGTACACAACGGAACGTGGGAGATAGTGGAACGCCCTAAGGATCGAAAGATTATAGGTTGCAAAATGGTGTTTCGGACAAAGGACAATGGGACCATTTCAGGAAAAAAGAAAGTTCGATTGGTTGCTAAAGGATATGCACAAAGGCCTGGAGAGGATTTTCATGAAACATATTCACCTGTAGCACGATTCACATCAGTCCGACTTTTGGTGGCCATGGCAACGGAACTTGACATGGAGATACATCAAATGGACGTGGTCACAGCCTACCTAAAACGGCGAGCTCGAAGAGAGCGTTTATATGGAGGTGCCACAGAGCTTCAATGATTTCATGGAAAAGTTGGAATCGGGCAGATCAATCGGAACGAAGCATGATTCATCCCCAGCAGAGTACATGAAGACAACAGCAGAATGGCAGGCGGCGCTGTCATCAATGAAAAGCCCTGTATGTTTGTTGAAGAAGGCGTTATATGGATTACGCCAGTCTGGTTTGCGAGGAACTTTCGCTAAACGCGTTAGAGATGGCCTTTTCTGCCGATGAGAAAAATGGCTTGTGGTGCCTCGATAGTGGTTGCACGGCACACATGAGTTCAAATAAGAGCATGTTCACCGATATTGCAAAAGTCGAAAAGACTTTACATTTGGCCAACAATAAGACCACACGGATTAGTGGTATTGGTAATGCTAAAGTCACAGTTAAGAAACAACAGCAACGAGTTGACTTAACGTTGAAAGATGTTTTGTACGTATCGGATTTGCGCCAAAATTTGATGTCGGTTTCCAAAATCACAGACAATGGTTTTGAAGTTCATTTTCGGAAAAATGAAGCACTTGTTATGAAAAATAACGAAGTTTGGCTGCGTGCGCAAAGATACGGTAACTTGTATTACTTGAATGGCGAAGAGCATCAAGTGAATAATATAATGTATGGTGGTCAAAACGACCTTGATCTATGGCATTATAGAATGGGACATCTGAATGAAAGCGATTTGAAAAATATGGCTAAAAGTGGTAAAGCCTACGGCATGAAAATGTGCGAGAATGGAAAATTGTCGAAATGTGAAATCTGCATAAGCGAAAAGCAAACTGCAAGCATTTATAAAAGTGGAAACGAAAATCGTACGACAGAACTACTGGAAATAGTTCACAGCGATGTATGCGGCCCAATGAGAACGCAATCCCTGGGAGGATGTAAATACTTCGCTACTTTTATAGATGACTATTCGCGCTATTGTGAAGTTCACTTTCTTAAACAGAAATCAGACTTATTTGAAGCTTTTAAAGCATATAAAGCTACAGCAGAAAACTTCACAAATAAGAAGATAAAAGTACTTCAGTCAGATAACGGGACTGAGTATTGCAACAAAGAGTTCGACAAGTATATGAAGGTGAACGGAATCCAGAGACGCCTTACCACACCACACACGCCACAGCAGAATGGCTTAGCTGAGAGACAGAATCGTACCCTGGTCGAGATGGCACGCTGTATGATGAAGCAATCCGGTGTGCCGCCATCCTTTTGGGCAGAAGCAGTAAATGCAGCATGTTACATCAGAAACAGATGTGTAACGCGGGGTCTATCCGGCGAGATTCCCCACACTTACTGGACGAAGAAAATTCCTACAGTATCGCATTTACGTATATTTGGTACAAAGGCATATGCGTTAATAAAGGGTTCAAATAAGGATAAATTTGAATCAAGATCCGAAGAATGCATACTGGTCGGCTACTCAAATACATCGAAGGCATATCGATTATATTTACCTGAGAAGCGTAAGGTAATAGTAAGCAAAGATGTCAAGTTCCTGAATGTTCCAGGTTTTAAAAGTGAGTACGCTGAGTTCTACGAACGTGATCAAAACTCAAACGGAGGTTTCGACATCAATATCACGAGTAAACCTTGTGATGGATCTAACAGCGACGATAACAGTTCAGTTGAGCGACCCAAGCAGAAGCTAGTTGAGCAGCAACGTGGCAGAGGGCGTCCCAAGATCGAGAGGACAGGCCAGCGTGGTAGGCCACGGAAAATATATCAACCACCAGCACAAGTGAGCAACGACGAGCAGAGCAGCTCAAGCGAGACATTCGAGGAGTGCGAAATTGCATACATGGCTGCGACAGATGATCCAACTACACTGAAAGAGGCGAAAAGCCACAAGGACAGCGTCAGTTGGACAAGGGCAATTGAAGATGAGTTTCTGGCACAGGTACACAACGGAACGTGGGAGATAGTGGAACGCCCTAAGGATCGAAAGATTATAGGTTGCAAAATGGTGTTTCGGACAAAAGACAATGGTACCGTTTCAGGAAAAAAGCAAGTTCGATTGGTCGCTAAAGGATTTGCACAAAGGCCTGGAGAGGATTTTCATGAAACGTATTCACCTGTAGCACGATTCACATCAGTCCGACTTTTGGTGGCCATGGCAGCGGAACTTGACATGGAGATACATCAAATGGACGTGGTCACAGCCTACCTAAACGGCGAGCTCGAAGAGAGCGTTTATATGGAGGTGCCAGAGAGCTTCAATGATGTCATTAATACGTTGGAATCGGGTAAATCAATTGGAACGAAGCATGATTCACTTCGAGCTGAGTACATGAAGACAACAGCGGAATGGCATGCGGCGCTGTCATCAATGAGAAGCCCTGTATGTTTGTTGAAGAATGCGTTATACGGATTACGCCAGTCTGGTTTGCGTTGGTATTGTGACTTTCGACGAAGCTCACGACGAAGCCAGAAGTTGGATTAGAGCCCACGAAGCAGGATCTGTTCGTCAAACGGCAGGGATAGAAGATTGCTGTTGAGGTCAAATCATCCAGATTGGTTGCATCAGACCAAAGAATCCTTGAAGACGCATTTGAGATGAAAAATCTCGGCCCAGTGGCAACCTGTCTGGGCATAGAATTCAAGCAGGATCTGAAAGAGCATCGCATATTCCTTGCACAGGAAAAGTACATCGACGCTATATTGAAAAGATTCGGAATGACTGAATGCAAGCCTGCATTAACACCCATAGAAGCGAAATGTACTTTGGAAGCGAACAGAAGCAGCCGATGAAGCCGAAATGAGGAAGTACCCCTATCAGAACTTAATTGGCTTATGTTTCTTTCAGTTACAACCCGTCCAGATATTGCGTACGCCGTAAATTTCATGAGTCAGTTTAACTCATGTTATAACGCTGAACACTGGAAGACGGCGAAGCGCATCCTTCGGTACCTAAGCGGTACCAAACAACTCGGCCTGTTATTCAAGCGAACAGGCGAAGATCTGTACGGAGTCGTCGATGCTGACTGGGGCGCAAATTTGACCGACAGACGGTCATATTCTGGACAGGCGTTTATATTAGCAGGTGCTGCTATAAGTTGGGAGGCACGAAAACAACGCACCGTCGCTTTGTCAAGCACAGAGTCCGAATACTTGGCAATGAGCGAAGCAACGAAGGAGGCCTTATACTTGAAGGCCATACTCAACAGGATTGGCAGAAAATGTGATTCGGTTCTGCTCCTAAACGACAACCAAAGCGCTCAAAAATTGGTTAAAGGCTTTGGTTTTCATCCACGCACAAAACACATCGATGTGCGCCACCATTTCATCCAGCAGAAGCACCAGAGTGGCGACATCCAGGTTGGCTACATGCAGACGGAGCAAATGCCAGCAGATGTACTTACGAAGGGTCTTAGCAGTGCCAAGCATCATGGTTGCATCTCTTCATTGGGCATCACTAGTATTTAAGGTTAACAGAATTGTTACTTTGAGAGGGCGTGTTGCAAATGTAACTCAAATGTTTGCAATGTAACAATCTGGCAACCCTCGTTTAGCTTATCCTAAGTTTTGCATTGTCCGTTCGTTCGCATGTACTGAAACATTAATCTCTCAATAGTTCTGTACCCACTCCGTTTTTGACTGCCGAATGCGTCGCGTCATTAGACTAATAAAAGTGTGATTCCTGCATATCGTTATCTTGTTTGTATACGCTGAAAAACTGTGCGCTCTAATAACAATTTTCCAACACATACAAACCGGCGGCAGCAACAAGGCGGAACTATCCATCGCCGCCATCAAGGAGAAAATCGCAGGGACAACTGCACTCAGGAACCAGGAAGTCGAAGCCCGGAGACCCTGAGGCGACTCGGATTATACCAACACACCTGTTTGTTTGTTCCCGCCTAATTGCGGCAGATTGGGTCAAGGACAGCTGATCGGCCCTAACCAATGCAATAGTGATGCTCATTTTGTCACTCTGTGATGCGCACTTTTGAAGCCGAAAAAAAAGAAAAGAAAAATCATACATATTTTGTAGGCTTTAAATTAAGTAAATAGATAAAATTGTACTACATATATATAAGCGAATTTAGTGTTGGCCAACAAAATGTTAAAAATCACTATGTCACATGTATCACATGATTTGTAAATTAAATAGTCTGAAAAAAAATTAATATGAAGTGGTAAATTAATGTGATCGGGTGAGATGAGGGCATAAGAAACAAGCGAGAAAGGAATAATTGTGAAAGGGAATTTCATGTTTAGAGGAGGAATCAATAGGAAGAGAGGGACACGCAGGCTGTACAACATCCACACAGCCAACACGGCAGCGAGCGGACTGGTTTGATGGAAATATTTGTTTTCTTTTTATTTATAAAATAATACAAATTTGTTGTTACCTTGCCGCCCAATATATCGCGGCCGAACTACCCCTCAGACGATAGCTAAGCTGAGGGATATATTGGTGCTTTCGACAGGCAAGGCATAACAAACGTTACAAAAACTTACCTGGATGACTGGAGTACCTAAAGTCATTTCGACGCTCTCCTGCACCTAGACCTGAAAAAAAGGAGAAAACACTAATTAAAACCACAAATAAAATAAATAACACTAAAGCAAAAAAATAACAAGGTCATAATTAAATAAGCAAAAATAAAATTTGAAAAAAATAAATTATTATACAAACAAAATAAAATAAATAAAACACATATTCATGCAAAACAACAAAACAAAAACTAAATAAATGCAAATATGCAACGCATATATATGTATATACAAATAAAAACAAAATAAATAAAACAATTTTAACCACCGGCGTATCAAGAACCGACTCCTGAGCAGCCAACTTGACAAAATGACCATCGGCGATCGTCTCCAAGTACATGCAAAGAAAGAAAAATATACATTATTAATTGACGTCCATGCTGCTCTCGCGGCCAAAAATCAGCTGTTGCAAGCATAATCACCCAAACCGTTAGACGACACAACAAATTCCAGGTACTCCAGCATATGACCATCAAGAAGACTCTTTCTAAGCAGACAAATACGTAAATCAGCTGCTGCAGAGACAGCTGGCAAACAACACAAAAGCAACTTACCCAGTCCATCGACGACGACGCAGAAGACATCAACCCGTCCAAAATATTAATTATTAATTACGAATAAGAAAATCTAAAATGTAAACAACAAATAAGTGTGAACAATTTGTAAGTTACTCATTTTGGCAGCTTGGTGCTGCCAACTTGTTGCGATATGTTATTTACTATTTAAAAAAAAAGGCGCCAACGGTTTGTGCCATTTGTATAACATACAATAAGCCATTTTTATTGTTGTAATTCAAATTTGCATCTGTTGCCAATAGGTAAAGAAAGGAACCGTCAGTGGTTTAGCTAACGAACAAGTTTTGCTAATAAATTAAATAAATAATAATAAAATATTGGACAAATCTAGTAATTTTTCAATATACATTAAAATCATTTTTTCATTGCACTTCTTTTTTGTTCAGTGGTGTAAAAATTGCTCGTCGGCCGTCTTTTCATAATCTGAACCCATTAAAAATGGCGCAGATCAAGTTTGCTTTATTTTTATCGATAACTGCGTCCGTTTCTCGATTATCGATACATTTAAATTTCCGATAGCAATAAATGCTACAATTTTAAAGGCAGAATCTTCTAATTTATACAGAATATACATATGCATATTATTGATCAACTTCCTACTCTTCATCAGGATCGGTTAAGAAGCACCCAAGTTATAGTCGAAAATATATCCTCATACAGCCGCAAGCATTTTCTGTATGCATCAATATGCGAGCGCATTTGTGAGATAGAGATGACATTATAATTGACGCCCCTTTACACCGTTACGATTCCGTTTACGTATATATGTTTGTATTTATGTAAATGCACGTGTTTGTTGCCAGTCAGCTAGGATCAGTTCAGGCTTGTGAATAAAAACACGCGCTGCTCGTTTCTTTGCTCGAGTTCACTCGACTACAGCACTTTTACTTGTTTTTTCTTCTTTTTTTCGCTCAACTCTTGTTGCAATCGCCGATTAAATTAAGTTATTCATAAATAAATTAAAAAATATATCTTACATATTATATTGCAGAAGTCTAGTCATTTTTAAATAAAATATTGCATATTATTATTATTTTTTTGCATTATTGCTTAACTCTTTTGCCTCGCTCTTTTTCTTCTTTGTGAAGCACAATAAATACAAAGTGTGTGTACGCGCGAGCGTGCGTGTGTGAGTTGTTTTTTCTAAAAATCTTACTTTTGATTTGCAAGGTAAATTGGTTAAATATTTTTTCATTTTGCGGCAGCAGCAGCATAAATAAAACCAATTCCAAACATTTCTTTTTCTCGCTCCGTTTAAATAAATGGTTAAATAAACATTGCACTTTTCTTCGGCACATGAGTTTGACTCATGCCTCATTTCAATTCTAGTCATTGTTTTTAATTGCACATTTTACACAAAAAAAAATTTTTTTGAAAAAATTTTTCCAAAACAACAGAAATAAGTAACATAATCAGAATAAGCATAACACAAACAAATAGAAAAATAAATTAAATAAAATAAATGAAACACACAAACTTATGTGAAACAACAAACAAAATTAAACCAAATAAGCGCACACATGTAATTATATGTATGCACATATACTTAAAATAAAATAATTACAAATTACATGAAATAGACTTATATTATAAATCAACAATAATGCAAATTACAATAATAATAAAAATATAGACAACTGAAGAGTAACGAAATAAATTTACATAATAATATATACACAAGCAACTAAATGAATTAAAAATACAAAATATAATATTAAGCTGACTAAGTTGCTGGAGCTCTCATGATGATAACAAAGCGCGGAAGTACATTGAACATAAAAATATGCAAAAATATAATAAATTCACACAACGTAATGGTCAGCATAGATCGATAGCGAGAGATATCGATGGGACCATCTTCAGAAAAAAGGAGAGTGAAAAGAAGGCAGTGAGAAAAAAGAGAGACCGCATGCGCAAGCGCTGTAGAAAGATTGATTTAAAAAGAAGAAATGCAAATAAATTAGTTATGAATAAATTATGAAGTAATTATATATAAAAATAATAATATAAAATAAATAAATATAAAACAAAAGTAAAAAAAAAAATTAAATAAAAACATACAAACCGGCGGCAGCAACAGGCGGAACTATCCATCGCCGCCATCAAGGAGAAAATCGCAGGGACAACTGGACTCAGGAACCAGGAAGTCGAAGCCCGGAGACCCTGAGGCGACTCGGATTGTACCAACACACCTGTTTGTTTGCTAATTGCGGCAATTGGGTACAGCTGATCGGCCCTAACCAATGCAATAGTGATGCTCATTTTGTCACTCAGTGATGCGCACTTTTGAAGCCGAAAAAAAAAGAAAAAAATCATACATATTTTGTAAGCTTTAAATTAAGTAAATAGATAAAATTGTACTACATATATATAAGCGAATTTAGTGTTGGTCAACAAAATGTTAAAAATCACTAAGTCACATGTATCACATGATTTGTAAATTAAATAGTCTGAAAAAAATATGAATATGAGGTGGTAAATTAATGTGATCGGACGAGATGAGGGCATAAGAAACAAGCGAGAAAGGAATAATTGTGAAAGGGAATTTCTCCATGAAATTTAGAGGAGGAATCACTAGGAAGGGAGGGACACGCAGGCTGTACAATATCCACACAGCCACACGACAGCGAGCGGGCTGTTTGATGGAAATATTTGTTTCTTTTTATTTAGAAAAGAATACAATTTGTTAACTTGCGGCCCAATATATCGCGCCGAACTACCCCTCAGACGATAGCTAAGCTGAGGATATAAGTTATTCATAAATAAATTAAAATATATATCTTACATATTATATTGCAGAAGTCTAATCATATTTAAATAAAATATTGCATATTATTATTTTTTTTTTGCATTATTGCTTAACTCTTTTGCCTCGCTCTTTTTCTTCTTTGTGAAGCACAATAAATACAAAGTGTGTGTAAGCGCGAGCGTGCGTGTGTGAGTTGTTTTTTCTAAAAATCTTACTTTTGATTTGCAAGGTAAATTGGTTAAATATTTTTTCATTTTGCGGCAGCAGCAGCATAAATAAAACCAATTCCAAACATTTATTTTTCTCGCTCCGTTTAAATAAATGGTTAAATAAACATTGCACTTTTCTTCGGCACATGAGTTTGACTCATGCCTCATTTCAATTCTAGTCATTGTTTTTAATTGCACATTTTACACAAAAAAATTTTTTTTGAAAAAATTTTTCCAAACAACAGAAATAAGTAAAAACAAACCCAACAAATAGAAAAATGAATTAAATAAAATAAATTAAACACACAAACTTATGTGAAACAACAAACAAAATTAAACCAAATAAGCGCACACATGTAATTATATGTATGCACATATACTTAAAATAAAGTAATACAAATTACATGAAATAGACTTATATTATAAATCAACAATAATGCAAATTACAATAATAATAAAAATATAGACAACTGAAGAGTAACAGAAATAAATTTACATAATAATATATACACAAGCAACTAAATGAATTAAAAATACAAAATATAATATTAAGCTGGACCAAGTTGCTGGAGCTTCTCATGATGATAACAAAGCGCGAAAGTACATTGAAAATAAAAATATGAAAAAATATAATAAATTCACACAACGTGTAATGGTCAGCATATAGATCGATAGGCGAGGATATCGATGGGGACCATCTTCAGAAAAAAGGAGAGTGAAAAGAATGCAGTGAGAAAAAAGAGAGAGACCGCATGCGCAAGCGCTGCATAAAGATTGATTTAAAAAGAGGAAATGCAAATAAATTAGTTATGAATAAATTATGAAGTAATTATATATAAAAATAATAATATAAAATAAATAAATATAAAACAAAAGTAAAAAAAAATTTAATAAAAACATACAAACCGGCGGCAGCAACAGGCGGAACTATCCATCGCCGCCATCAAGGAGAAAATCGCAGGGACAACTGGACTCAGGAACCAGGAAGTCGAAGCCCGGAGACCCTGAGGCGACTCGGATTGTACCAACACACCTGTTTGTTTGTTCCAAGGACAGCTGATCGGCCCTAACCAATGCAATAGTGATGCTCATTTTGTCACTCAGTGATGCGCACTTTTGAAGCCGAAAAAAATAAATGAAAAATCATAAATATTTAGTAAGCTTTAAATTAAGTAAATATATAAAATTGTACTAAATATATATAAGCGAATTTAGTGTTGGCCAACAAAATGTTAAAAATCACTAAGTCCCATGTATCACATGATTTGTAAATTAAATAGTCTGAAAAAAATGAATATGAGGTGGTAAATTAATGTGATCGGGTGAGATGAGGGCATAAGAAACAAGCGAGAAAGGAATAATTGTGAAAGGGAATTTCTCCAGGAAATTTAGAGGAGGAATCACTAGGAAGGGAGGGACACGCAGGCTGTACAACATCCACACAGCCAACACAGCAGCGAGCGGACTGGTTTGATGGAAATATTTGTTTTCTTTTTATTTATAAAAGAATACAAATTTGTTGTTAACTTGCCGCCCAATATATCGCGGCCGAACTACCCCTCAGACGATAGCTAAGCTGAGGGATATCTTGGTGCTTTCGACAGGCAAGGCATAACAAGCGTTACAAAAACTTACCTGGATGACTGGAGTACCTAAAGTCATTTCGACGCTCTCCTGCACCTAGACCTGAAAAAAAGGAGAAAACACTAATAACACAAATAAATAAATAACACTTAAGCAAAATAAAATAACAAGGTCATATTTAATTAAGCAAAAATAAAATTTGAAACAAAATAAATTATTATACACAAACAAAATAAAAATAAATAAAACACATATTCATGCAAAACAACAAAACAAAAACTAAATAAACGCAAATATGCAAACGCATATATATGTGTATATACAAATAAAAACAAAAATAAATAAAACAATTTTAACCAACGGCGTATCCAGAACCGACTCCTGAGCAGCCAACTTGACAAAATGACCATCGGCGATCGTCTCCAAGTACATGCAAAGAAAGAAAAATATACATTATTAATTGACGTCCATGCTGCTCTCGCGGCCAAAAATCAGCTGTTGCAAGCATAATCACCCAAACCGCTAGACGACACAACAAATCCCGGGTACTCCAGCATATGACCATCAAGAAGACTCTTTCTAAGCAGACAAATACGTAAATCAGCTGCTGCAGAGACAGCTGGCAAACAACACAAAAGCAACTTACCCAGTCCATCGACGATGACGCAGAAGACATCAACCTGTCCAAAATGTTAATTATTAATTACGAATAAGAAAATCTAAAATGTAAACAACAAACAAGTGTGAACAATTTGTAAGTTACTCATTTTGGCAGCTTGGTGCTGCCAACTTGTTGCGTATGTTATTTACTATTTAAAAGAAAAAGGCGCCAACGGTTTGTGCCATTTGTATAACATACAATAAGCCATTTTTATTGTTGTAATTCAAATTTGCATCTGCTGCCAATAGGTAAAGAAAGGAACCGTCTGTGGTTTAGCTAACGAACAAGATTTGCTAATAAATTAAATAAATAATAATAAAATATTGGACAAATCTAGTCATTTTTCAATATACATTAAATCATTTGTTTCATTGCACTTCTTTTTTGTTCAGTGGTGTAAAAATTGCTCGTCGTCCGTCTTTTCATAATCTGAACCCATTAAAAATGGCGCAGATCAAGTTTGCTTTATTTTTATCGATAACTGCGTCCGTTTCTCGATTATCGATACATTTAAATTTCCGATAGCAATAAATGCTACAATTTTAAAGGCAGCATCTTCTAATTTATACAGAATATACATATGCATATTATTGATCAACATCCTACTATCCATCAGGATCGGTTAAGAAGCACCCAAGTTATAGTCGAAAATATATCCTCATGCAGCCGCAAGCATTTTCTGTATGCATCAATATGCGAGCGCATTTGTGAGATAGAGATGACATTATAATTGACGCCCCTTTACACCGTTATGATTCCGTTTACGTATATATGTTTGTATTTATGTAAACGTGTTTGTTGCCAGTCAGCTAGGATCAGTTCGGGCTTGTGAATAAAAACACGCGCTGCTCGTTTCTTTGCTCGAGTTCACTCGACTACAGCACTTTTGTGTTTTCTTCTTTTTTTCGCTCAACTCTTGTTGCAATCGCCGATTAAATTAAGTTATTCATAAATAAATTAAACTATATATCTTACATATTATATTGCAGAAGTCTAGTCATTTTTAAATAAAATATTGCATATTATTATTTTTTTTTTTGCATTATTGCTTAACTCTTTTGCCTCGCTCTTTTTCTTCTTTGTGAAGCACAATAAATACAAAGTGTGTGTAAGCGCGAGCGTGCGTGTGTGAGTTGTTTTTTCTAAAAATCTTACTTTTGATTTGCAAGGTAAATTGGTTAAATATTTTTTCATTTTGCGGCAGCAGCAGCATAAATAAAACCAATTCCAAACATTTATTTTTCTCGCTCCGTTTAAATAAATGGTTAAATAAACATTGCACTTTTCTTCGGCACATGAGTTTGACTCATGCCTCATTTCAATTCTAGTCATTGTTTTTAATTGCACATTTTACACAAAAAAATTTTTTGAAAAATTTTTCCAAACAACAGAAATAAGTAAACAAACCCAACAAATAGAAAAATGAATTAATAAAATAAATTAAACAACAAATTATGTGAAACAACAAACAAAATTAAACCAAATAAGCGCACACATGTAATTATATGTATGCACATATACTTAAAATAAAGTAATACAAATTACATGAAATAGACTTATATTATAAATCAACAATAATGCAAATTACAATAATAATAAAAATATAGACAACTGAAGAGTAACAGAAATAAATTTACATAATAATATATACACAAGCAACTAAATGAATTAAAAATACAAAATATAATATTAGCTGGACCAAGTTGCTGGAGCTTCTCATGATGATAACAAAGCGCGAAAGTACATTGAAATAAAAATATAATAAATTCACACAACGTGTAATGGTCAGCATATAGATCGATAGGCGAGGGATATCGATGGGGGACCATCTTCAGAAAAAAAGGAGAGTGAAAAGGAGGCAGTGAGAAAAAAGAGAGAGACCGCATGCGCAAGCGCTGCAGAAAGATTGATTTAAAAAGAGGAAATGCAAATAAATTAGTTATGAATAAATTATGAAGTAATTATATATAAAAATAATAATATAAAATAAATAAATATAAAACAAAAGTAAAAAAAAATTAAATAAAAACATACAAACCGGCGGCAGCAACAGGCGGAACTATCCATCGCCGCCATCAAGGAGAAAATCGCAGGGACAACTGGACTCGACGGAAGACCCGGAGACCCTGAGGCGACTCGGATTGTACCAACACACCTGTTTGTTTGTTCCAAGGACAGCTGATCGGCCCTAACCAATGCAATAGTGATGCTCATTTTGTCACTCAGTGATGCGCACTTTTGAAGCCGAAAAATAAATGAAAATCATAAATATTTAGTAAGCTAAATTAGTAAATAATAAAATTGTACTAAATATATATAAGCGAATTTAGTGTTGGCCAACAAAATGTTAAAAATCACTAAGTCCCATGTATCACATGATTTGTAAATTAAATAGTCTGAAAAAAATGAATATGAGGTGGTAAATTAATGTGATCGGGTGAGATGAGGGCATAAGAAACAAGCGAGAAAGGAATAATTGTGAAAGGGAATTTCTCCATGAAATTTAGAGGAGGAATCACTAGGAAGGGAGGGACACGCAGGCTGTACAACATCCACACAGCCAACACGGCAGCGAGCGGACTGGTTTGATGGAAATATTTGTTTTCTTTTTATTTATAAAAGAATACAAATTTGTTGTTAACTTGCCGCCCAATATATCGCGGCCGAACTACCCCTCAGACGATAGCTAAGCTGAGGGATATCTTGGTGCTTTCGACAGGCAAGGCATAACAAGCGTTACAAAAACTTACCTGGATGACTGGAGTACCTAAAGTCATTTCGACGCTCTCCTGCACCTAGACCTGAAAAAAGGAGAAAACACTAATTAAAACCACAAATAAAATAAATAACACTAAAGCAAAATAAAATAACAAGGTCATAATTAAATAAGCAAAAATAAAATTTGAAACAAAATAAATTATTATACACAAACAAAATAAAAATAAATAAAACACATATTCATGCAAAACAACAAAACAAAAACTAAATAAACGCAAATATGAAAACGCATATATATGTGTATATACAAATAAAAACAAAAATAAATAAAACAAATTTAACCAACGGCGTATCCAGAACCGACTCCTGAGCAGCCAACTTGACAAAATGACCATCGGCGATCGTCTCCAAGTACATGCAAAGAAAGAAAAATATACATTATTAATTGACGTCCATGCTGCTCTCGCGGCCAAAAATCAGCTGTTGCAAGCATAATCACCCAAACCGTTAGACGACACAACAAATCCCGGGTACTCCACCATATGACCATCAAGAACACTCTTTCTAAGCAGACAAATACGTAAATCAGCTGCTGCAGAGACAGCTGGCAAATACCACAAAAGCAACTTACCCAGTCCATCGACGATGACGCAGAAGACATCAACCTGTCCAAAATGTTAATTATTAATTACGAATAAGAAAATCTAAAATGTAAACAACAAACAAGTGTGAACAATTTGTAAGTTACTCATTTAGGCAGCTTGGTACTGCCAACTTGTTGCGATATGTTATTTACTATTTAAGAAAATAAAGGCGCCAACGGTTTGTGCCATTTGTATAACATACAATAAGCCATTTTTATTGTTGTAATTCAAATTTGCATCTGTTGCCAATAGGTAAAGAAAGGAACCGTCAGTGGTTTAGCTAACGAACAAGTTTTGCTAATAAATTAAATAAATAATAATAAAATATTGGACAAATCTAGTCATTTTTCAATATACATTAAATCATGTGTTTCATTGCACTTCTTTTTTTGTTCAGTGGTGTAAAAACTGCTCGTCGGCCGTCTTTTCATAATCTGAACCCAGATCAAGTTTGCTTTATTTTTATCGATAACTGCGTCCGTTTCTCGATTATCGATACATTTAAATTTCCGATAGCAATAAATGCTACAATTTTAAAGGCAGCATCTTCTAATTTATACAGAATATACATATGCATATTATTGATCAACTTCCTACTTTTCATCAGGATCGGTTAAGAAGCACCCAAGTTATAGTCGAAAATATATCCTCATACAGCCGCAAGCATTTTCTGTATGCATCAATATGCGAGCGCATTTGTGAGATAGAGATGACATTATAATTGACGCCCCCTTTACACCGTTACGATTCCGTTTACGTATATATGTTTGTATTTATGTAAATGCGCGTGTTTGTTGCCAATCAGTTCGGGCTTGTAAATAAAAACACGCGCTGCTCGTTTCTTTGCTCGAGTTCACTCGACTACAGCACTTTTACTTGTTTTTTCTTCTTTTTTTCGCTCAACTCTTGTTGCAATCGCCGATTAAATTAAGTTATTCATAAATAAATTAAACTATATATCTTACATATTATATAGCAGAAGTCTAGTCATTTTTAAATAAAATATTGCATATTATTATTTTTTTGTTGCATTATTGCTTAACTCTTTTGCCTCGCTCTTTTTCTTCTTTGTGAAGCACAATAAATACAAAGTGTGTGTAAGCGCGAGCGTGCGTGTGTGAGTTGTTTTTTCTAAAAATCTTACTTTTGATTTGCAAGGTAAATTGGTTAAATATTTTTTCATTTTGCGGCAGCAGCAGCATAAATAAAACCAATTCCAAACATTTCTTTTTCTAGGTCCGTTTAAAGAAATGGTTAAATAAACATTGCAATTTTCTTCGGCACATGAGTTTGACTCATGCCTCATTTCAATTCTAGTCATTGTTTTTCATTGCACTATTTATATAAAAACAAAATTTTTTTGAAAAAAATTTGCCAAACAGCAGAAATAAGTAACATAATCAAAACATGCCAAACATATATAAAAATTAATTAAATAAAATAAATGAAACACACAAACTTATGTGAAACAACAAACAAAATTAAACCAAATAAGCGCACACATGTAATTATATGTATGCACATATACTTAAAATAAAATAATACAAATTACATGGAAGAGACTTATATTATAAATCAACAATAATGCAAATTACAATAATAATAAAAATATAGACAACTGAAGAGTAACAGAAATAAATTTACATAATAATATATACACAAGCAAATGAATTAAAAATACCAAATATAATATTAAGCTATCGCGTGCAGCGGCCATGAAGCCCAGCTCGCCAACACCCACCGAGCCTCGTCTGTCATACGCTGACATGACAAAGAAGGTAAAGGTGGCCGTGGTGCCCGTGGATTTCCCACGGGTCATACTCAGTCACGGAGATTTATCTGTGTTGGAGGAGGCCATCGTCGACGAAATCATTGCGTCCGATGGAGATGTTGTGGTCTCATTCGCGGGCATTCACTTCCGGGTTGGATTCCTGGTTATTGAATGCTCCGATAAGGCCTCAGCCGATTGGCTGAGGACCGCAACGCCTAGGCTACAGTCATGGAAGGGCGTGCCCCTTGAGTGCAGACAGGTCAACCGAATCCCTGTTGGTTCTGCTGAGGAACCAGAACAGGATGGAGACCGACTCCTGGAAGGATCTCCAGGAGGAACGAGGGAGGAGGAGCCCTCCTGGTGATCGGGATAGACGAGCTATCCAGGAATATAATTGTGGAGAAGGGGCACCAGGTCTTCTTCCGTTACGGGACCATCCCCGTAAGTGGTCTGAAGACGAAGAAGACCGGGGAAAGGCCCAAACCTGCTCCAACGGGCAATGAAGATGTCGCAGTGGGCAACACCACCACAGCGGACACGCCTGCCCAGGAGCAGGATACTCCGACTGCCCAGCCCACCGACCCATCGGAGGACCTGGCGGATGATGAAGAACTGGCAGATATAACGCTCTGCCAGGAGGAGATGGGGGACGAAGACATCCCCATGTCCTCGCAGGAGCTGGAGGAGGAGCTGCAAGATGCAGCTGCAGCTGACGTCGCGATGGCGAGCAGCGGTGACGGGGACGGCTCCGGGCCCCATTCGCCGTGTCAGCTGGAGCCTCCCCAGACGTAGATGCCAAGAGGCATCAACACAGGGCTGGCTCAGGTAAACATCCACCGAGCTAAGGCAGCCTCGGCAGTCTTAGCAAGGATGTTTACCAACAAACACCTTGGGCTGGCCCTAGTACAGGAGCCGTGGGTGAACGACGGCATCAAGGGCCTGTTCACAGCCGACTCCAAGGTAATCTGGGATCGGAGAGATCCAGCACCCAGAGCTTGTATCATGGTAAGGAAAAGTATTAACTTTACTATCCTTTCAGAATTCCTGACCAGAGACTGCGTTCCCATAATGGTGTCCACCAAGGGAAGCGCGGTCTCCATCGTCATCGCATCCGCATACTTCGCAGGGGATGCACCCTGCCCACCACCAGAAATTGAGAAGCTGGTGGAGTATTGCAGGATAGAGAAGATGCCGGTGCTCATCGGATGCGATGCCAATGCGCACCACTCTATATGGGGCAGCAGTGACATCAATCCAAGGGGTGAGTGTCTGACTGATTTTATTTTTAAATATAATCTAGAACTAGGAAATGTCGGATCTACACCGACATTCGTCACTAGGATCAGGGAAGAAGTATTAGACATCACCCTGGTCAGTCGGTCTCTAAAGTCTCACCTTAGGGACTGGCATGTTTCCCAAGAGGAATCCATGTCTGACCACAGGGCTATCCTATTTAATCTAAAATTAAATACGGATAGTAGTACACCTAGCCGCAACCCCAGGAAAACCAACTGGGAAGGCTATAAGTCGACTCTATGTCTTTCTCTAGCCAACGAGCCATCTGGCCGCTAGAGCTGGACAGGGCTATTGGTGTCCTCAACAGATGCATAACTAAGGCATTTGAGGATAACTGCCCGGTAGGGAAAAAGTACATGGAAAAAGATGCCCCATGGTGGAACGACAGCCTAGAAAGGCTGCGCGTGACCACACGTCGCCTCTTCAATAAAGCAAAGAGAGACGGAGTATGGGAGCAGTACCGTGATAGCCTTACCTCCTATAATAAGGAAATAAGGAAGGCTAAGCGGAAGAATTACAGAGATTTCTGCGAAAGCATAGTTTGCACAAGCGAAGGCGCCAGGCTCCACAGAGCACTGGCGAAACGAGCGCCTGATGCGAACTTAGCATTGAAACGTGGGGATAACTCCTTTACGAGCAGTAATCTACAGAAATTAGAACTACTTTTCAAGACGCACTTCCCAGGAAGTACACCCCTGCAGGAAGGAGCTATTGAAAGGGAAAACAGATATAGGCCGTCAACCGACGACTGGGCATGCGCCAAGTCGACGGTTACAGAGGAGAAACTAAAGCGGGCAGTTGGTACATTCCAGCCCTATAAATCCCCTGGAACGGACGGCATATCGCCAGCCTTCCTTCAAACAGGACAGGAAATCCTCCTCTCCCGTATCAGGAAGGCATTAGTAAGTAGCCTGGCCCTCGGATACATACCGGGCGCATGGAGAAGAGCCAGGGTAGTCTTCATCCCCAAGGCAGGGAAGAAAGACATTACCAGCCCAAAGTCCTTCAGACCCATCAGCTTGACATCGTTCTTACTGAAAACGTTGGAAAAGCTGGTGGACTACAAAATCAGAAGACACTTTGCTTAAGCAAAGGCCGCTGCACCCAACGCAGCATGCATATAGAGTAGGCAGGTCCACGGACACAGCACTTTACCAGTTGCAACGCACTTTAAGTGCGGCAATTGATAATAAGGAAGTAGCACTGTGCGCCTTCTTAGACATAGAAGGTGCTTTTGATAACACATCTCACGATGCAATCAATGCTACTCTTGAGAGAAGAGGCCTGGACCACACTACCAGCAGATGGATACTTGCACTGCTACGGTCCAGGCAAGCCACAGCATCACTACATGATAGCAATGTAACAGTCCTAACCACCAAGGGCTGTCCCCAAGGAGGGGTGCTATCTCCGCTACTCTGGAGTCTGTTAGTAGACGAACTGCTAAACAGACTCGCTAACAGTGTATTCAATGTCAAGGATATGCCGATGACATTGTTATCATAGCGCGAGGCAAATTTGAAGAATCACTTTGTGACATAGTGCAGTCAGGACTAAGGATAACGTACGACTGGTGTATGGAGGTTGGACTCAACCTAAACCCTACGAAAACAGTCATCGTCCCCTTTACCAGACGACACAAGTTACAAAGGATGAAACAAATATGGCTCTCTGGGACCCTACTGGAAACGAGTAGGGAGGTCAAATACCTGGGGGTCACATTTGACAGAAGGCTTAACTTTGGCACCCATGTGCAAAATACGATATCAAAGTGCTCCAGGGCGCTTTATACATGTCGTAGCATTGCTGGCAAATCATGGGGTACATCTCCAAAGATACTAAGATGGTTATACCTAATGGTAGTAAGACCCATGCTAACCTACGGAGTGATAGCAAGGTTTTGTGAAAGAGAGGAGGAGTCCTCGAAGCACATCCTGGCAGAATGTGTCGCCCTAACTAGAAGAAGAAGCAGCATCCTAGGGGCGCATGTTTTGAATTGCGAAGACATAGTAGACCTCAACCCAACAAAGATCCTCACGTTTGTAAGAGAGTTGGGACTGATGGGAGAGCTATAGCTCAGAAGGGGGCACAATAGATCAAATAGGTCGAGGTGCAGTCTCACCCCCAATAATAATAATAAAATATATATGTTTGTATTTATGTAAATGCGTGTTTGTTGCCAATCAGTTCGGGCTTGTAAATAAAAACACGCGCTGCTCGTTTCTTTGCTCGAGTTCACTCGACTGCAGCACTTTTGTGTTTTCTTCGTTTTTTTCGCTCAACTCTTGTTGCAATCGCCGATTAAATTAAGCTATTCATAAATAAATTAAACTATGTATCTTACATATTATATAGCAGAAGTCTAGTCATTTTTAAATAAAATATTGCATATTACTATTTTTTTTGCATTATTGCTTAACTCTTTTGCATCGCTATTTTTCTTCTTTGTGAAGCACAATAAATACAAAGTGTGCGTAAGCGCTGAGCGTGCGTGTGTGAGTTGTTTTTTCTAAAAATCTTACTTTTGATTTGCAAGGTAAATTGGTTAAATATTTTTCATTTTGCGGCAGCAGCAGCATAAATAAAACCAATTCCAAACATTTATTTTTCTCGCTCCGTTTAAATAAATGGTTAAATAAACATTGCACTTTTCTTCGGCACATGAGTTTGACTCATGCCTCATTTTCAATTCTAGTCATTGTTTTTAATTGCACATTTTACACAAAAAAAAATTTGTTTGAAAAATTTTTCCAAACAATAAGTAACATAAGTAAAAACAAACCCAACAAATAGAAAAATGAATTAAATAAAATAAATTAAACACACAAACTTATGTGAAACAACAAACAAAATTAAACCAAATAAGCGCACACATGTAATTATATGTATGCACATATACTTAAAATAAAGTAATACAAATTACATGAAATAGACTTATATTATAAATCAACAATAATGCAAATTACAATAATAATAAAAATATAGACAACTGAAGAGTAACAGAAATAAATTTACATAAAAATATATACACAAGCAACTAAACTAAAAACAAAAGCAACTTACCCAGTCCACCGACGATGACGCAGAAGACATCAACCTGTCCAAAATGTTAATTATTAATTACGAATAAGAAAATCTAAATGCAACCAACAAACAAGTGTGAACACATTTGTAAGTTACTCATTTTGGCAGCTTGGTGCTGCCAACTTGTTGCGATATGTTATTTACTATTTAAAAGAAAGCGCCAACGGTTTGTGCCATTTGTATAACATACAATAAGCCATTTTTATTGTTGTAATTCAAATTTGCATCCGTTGCCAATAGGTAAAGAAAGGAACCGTCAGTGGTTTAGCTAACGAACAAGTTTTGCTAATAAATTAAATAAAGCTAATAATAAAATATTGGGCAAATCTAGTAATTTTTCAATATACATTAAGTCATTTTTTTCATTGCACTTCTTTTTTTGTTCAGTGGTGTAAAAATTACTCGTCTGCCGTCTTTTCATAATCGGAACCTATTAAAAATGGCGCAGATCAAGTTTGCTTTATTTTTATCGATAGCTGCGTCCGGTTTCTCGATTATCGATACATATTGGAAAAATCCGACTAGCAATAAATGCTACAATTTTAAAGGCAACATCTTCTAATTTATACAGAATATGCATATGCATATTGATCAGCTTCCTAGGATCAGTTAGAAGCACCCACAGTTATAGTCAAAGAAAATATATCCTCATACAGCCGCCAAGCATTTTCTGTATGCATCAATATCTGCGAGCGCATTTGTGAGGATAGAGACGATATTATAACTGACGTCCCCTTTACACCGTTACGATTCCGTTTGCGTATATATGTTTTTATTTATGTATATGCACGTGATTGTTGCCAGTCAGCTAGGATCAGTTCGGGCTTGTGAATAAAAACACGCGCTGCTCGTTTCTTTGCTCGAGTTCACTCGACCAGCACTTTTACTTGTTTTTTCTTCTTTTTTTCGCTCGTCTCTTTCTCAAATTCACATGGAAAAAAAAATTTTTTTTATAAAAAATATAT
>JAWNMP010000011.1:0-69041 GCA_035043875.1 Drosophila paucipuncta | reverse complement strand
AAAGGGTTTTAATTTCTGAGCATAGCGTATATGGATAAGTGCCAATATACATTCAAAGCTTATAGAGAGAAAGAAGAAGAAAGACGAACATTTTCAAGAATACGTGTTGCATATGAAGAAAAGTTCTGCAAAGAGACACAGTGGGTAAATAACGTGGCAAATTAACAATGCAAATAGACAACACAATACTTGTCTGACCAGAGCTTCGATATTAATTGGTATAGCGATACTAAGTATTAATCTTTGCTGTAATATTCAAACATATTTCGACATCACATACCAAGATTAATAACAAATCATTTCATTAATACATTTCACATGTTTGTTCTTTTGTAAATTATTGGTTAACACATCAGACATCACATCACTTGTACATACATATTCAATATCTAGCCAGTTGTTAGCATACAATTCTCGAACATGATGATACTTAATATCAATATGTTTGCTACGATTATGCAACGTTGGATTCTTAGTAGACATTGTGCGTTTGATTGTCGCATATAATAAGACAGATTTAGTTTTTTTAAATCCCATTTCATGTAACAATTTTTTGAGATACATCGCCTCTCGCCGCAGTTGATAATTCAATGTACTCGGCTTCAGTACCTCTCAAAGATACAGACTTGCTTCTTAGACTCACGAACTCGCGCCTCCTGTACCAAGGAAGACGAACCCACTATAAGATTTACGGTCTGCGGTCTGCAGTGTCATTTGCCCAATTCGCGTCGAGGTAGCCATGTAACGGTTTTCCCGTAGCCTGATAATGAAGTTTCAGATTAGGTGTTCCTTTGACGTACCTTAGCACATGATTAGCTGCAACTTCGTGTTGCCTGCGAAGTTTTGAGTTAATTTTGCCCAGTTTTTCGGCAGAGTGTAATATATCTGGCTTTGTTGTTATGGCGTTCCTCGTTAATAGCCTCGCAGTTATTATCATCGCACTTGACTTGATGACCGGCATCCAGTGGTGTAGCAACAGCCTTACTCATTCACATGCCCAAAGCATGTAGACGTTTTCCCCGTACTGCCTGCGACCAATAGTTATGTTGCAAATTTCTCCTTCACATTCTACTATTATTTCTAGAAGTGACAGAGCTGGACTCCATTAACTACGTCAAATTCATTAGCGATTGACAGTTTGATGCTCAACAAGTTATCTTTGGTTGAGCTAGCAATGCGAGTTGACTTTGTCTGAAAATTTCAAAGCTTTCCTACTGAGGTCGAATCCACCTTCTTAAGCCCAATGAGATCCGTGATATGCGATTGGAAAACTAATCGCTTATTGTTAAAGCTTTTGCTTAGAATGTCCAAAGCCGCACGATAATTTCCACTTGATATTTCTAGCGAACGTGACTGAGTCTACAGCTAAACCCGATAAATACCACAGGCGACGCGATTCGTATATTTCATGCTGCCATTTTTAAACGAAATGCCACCTGCTACAAATAGCGATCTGAAAGTTTCAGCTTAACTCACTGCCTATTTCATCGTAGTCAAGACGTTAATAGTTTCAAGTTTAACTTAATTTGAGCCGAATCAACCGAGCTTATTACAGACACTGGCCACAACACGTCTAAACTCTGTAGCGCTGTGTTCATGCTTATGCTTAACGCACACACACACAAAATGGCTGCCAAACGCACAAAGGAAACCGACTGACAAATGCACGGACAATGTACGGCTTCTATGTATCGCCGCACGCACAGCTGCTCATGAAGCAAGTTCACAAAAGTTCAAAGCGAAGCAGAGGCCACTACACAGCGATTATAATGCAAATTTCTTTTGCACTTGTCTTATTATTTGATTTGTGCACCTTTGGCTGGCTGCTCCATTTATAGTTGTTCACCAAATTAGTTCACTAATTTTGTGTTTGTTTGGGTTGTTGTTTATTAAACGCACTTTATGTTTTAGTCACAACGATATACGAAAAGAAGCACTTCGTGGTCACCTTTGCGATATTACCTTTTTTCAAGAATATTTCAACGTTGTACAATTTTTTAATGTATTTAGACTAGAAACACCAGAGCTTAGTCTTTTTAACACAATTGTATCTCAAAAAAAGGAAAAGAATAAAACGTGCAGAAGCCGGTGGCTTATCGAGCGCCCTTTTGCGAGAGAGAGAGAGAGAGAGAGGGAGACAGCGCTGCAGAAAAGAGAGCTAAACGCTGGCTTCTGCAGCCAAGCTGCGTTTAACAGAGTATGCATATTCAACAACTATTTATGTTACGCCTCACAGGGCGACATATTCAATATATATAATAATTAAGTGATTGTAGCTTCGTTGCGGCTGCTGCCAACAAACCTATACAATCATAAATACATATTTAAGCATAGATATAAATATAACTAAATAAATATATCATTATATATATATAAGTATATGAAAACATATACAGATCTAAATATGAACATAAATACAAACATATCTACATATTTATATAACGAGTCGTTACAGTGGGATTACAGTGATGTAGGGTGCTAACGCTGGTTAACAGATCTACAAGCTGCATAAGCATATGTCGCAGAAAAATAGTAAAAGAACAGCCCAAAGATAAATTCGAGTTCGTGAAGCGCAGCGTCATAAAAGTCCCCAGTACCCTAGGTTGTAAAGTTGTTGGTGCGCCGAGGAAATAAGTCGTTGCTTATAAAGTCGATTCTCAAATTCACTATTTATAACTTCTACCTATCTTAATAATAATAAACAGGACATAATCAGTCCTACATTTGGGGATCCACCGATCGTGCATCCTATAACATTGAAAACTTATTGTAAAATTAAGAGGTTAAAAAAAGTAATACAGCAGTGAAAAAATTAATTCCATAATAACTTGAAACGCACAAAAATAATCACCGTTACAAAAAGCAGAAGCAGCATAAGTAGTGCAAACGGAAAAATTAGTATGTAATTTCAGATACACTAGATAAACAGGAACAGAGACAGCAATACCGCGTCACCAGATCACAAGCACAAGAGACAAAACAAAATTAGTGCAGTTGTAAGCAGATCAATAAAAAGTAACAACTCGATAGTTAAAACGTATCGATGAAACGCACTGAAACGCAGCGCCTGAACGGGAGAATATCTGAAAATAAGAAGCTGGAAGAAGAAGGTGCAGTTGGCGGTCGTGCAGTGGAAATGTCGGTAAACAGAAAATTTGAAGAACAAATTTCGAATATGAACGAGCTGCAAGAAATTAACATTAAAAATATACAACATATAATTCAAATTTTAATATTAAAAATACAAGCAGACGAGTGCAGACAAAGTGAAAATAAAATTGCTCCTGATAATTTTGTAAAAGATCTTGCCAGACTTCGATGCCGACAGTGTACCGGTCGAGCATTTGTTTGCAAATTTCGAAGAAAATGCAGTGGCATATGAACTTAGTGACAAACAGAAATATGTGCAAGCTCGCGAAAGATGACAGAGGTGGCAAATTTACTTTTGGAAACTGTCTTAGTTAATTTATATGAATAGTTGAAAATACGTGTTGCATATGAAGAAAAGTTATGCAAAGAGACACAGTGTAAATAACGTGGCAAATTAACAATGCAACAGACAACACAATACTTGTCTGACCAGAGCTTCGATATTAATGGTATAGCGATACTTAAGTATTAATCTTTGCTGTAATATTCAAACATACTTCGACATCACATACCAAGATTAATAACAAATCATTTCATTAATACATTTCACATGTTTGTTCTTTTGTAAATTATTGGTTAACACATCAGACATCACATCACTTGTACATACATATTCAATATCTAGCCTGTTGTTAGCATACAATTCTCGAACATGATGATACTTGATATCAATATGTTTGCTACGATTATGCAACGTTGGATTCTTAGCTAGACATTGTGCGTTTTGATTGTCGCTATATAATAAGACAGATTTAGTTTCTTTAAATCCCATTTCATGTAACAATTTTATGAGATACATCGCCTCTCTCGCCGCAGTTGATAATTCAATGTACTCGGCTTCAGTACCTCTCAAAGATACCAGACTTTGCTTCTTAGACTCACGAAATCGCGCCTCCCGTACCAAGGAAGACGAACCCACTATAAGATTTACGGTCTGCGGTCTGCAGTGTCATTTGCCCAATGCGCGTCGAGGTAGCCATGTAACGGTTTTCCCGTAGCCTGATAATGAAGTTTCAGATTAGGTGTTCCTTTGACGTACCTTAGCACACGATTAGCTGCAACTTCGTGTTGCCTGCGAAGTTTTGAGTTAATTTTTGCCAGTTTTTCGGCAGAGTGTAATATATCTGGCTTTGTTGTTATGGCGTTCCTCGTTAATAGCCTCGCAGTTATTATCATCGCACTTGACTTGATGACCGGCATCCAGTGGTGTAGCAACAGCCTCACTCATTCACATGCCCAAAGCATGTAGTACGTTTTCCCCGTACTGCCTGCGACCAATAGTTATGTTGCAAATTTCTCCTTCACATTCTACTATTATTTCTAGAAGTGACAGAGCTGGACTCCATTAACTACGTCAAATTCATTAGCGATTGACAGTTTGATGCTCAACAAGTTATCTTTGGTTGAGCTAGCAATGCGAGTTGACTTTGTCTGAAAATTCTCAAAGCTTTCCTACTGAGGTCGAATCCACCTTCTTAAGCCCAATGAGATCCGTGATATGCGATTGGAAAACTACTCGCTTATTGTTAAAGCTTTTGCTTAGAATGTCCAAAGCCGCACGATAATTTCCACTTGATATTTCTAGCGAACGTACTGAGTCTACAGCTAAACCCGATAAATACCACAAGGGACGCGATTCGCATATTTCATGCTGCCTTTTTAAACGAAATGCCACCTGCTACAAATAGCGTCTGAAAGTTTCAGCTTAACTCACTGCCTATTTCATCGTAGTCAAGACGTTAATAGTTTCAAGTTTAACTTAATTTGAGCCGAATCAACCGAGCTTATTACAGACACTGGCCACAACACGTCTAAACTCTGTAGCGCTGTGTTCATGCTTACGCTTAACGACACACACATAAAATGGCTGCCAAACGCACAAAGGAAACCGACTGAGCAAATGCACGGACAATGTACGGCTTCTATGTATCGCCCACGCACAGCTGCTCATGAAGCAAGTTCACAAAAGTTCAAAGCGAAGCAGAGGCACACTACACAGCGATTATAACGCAAATTTCTTTTGCACTTGTTTTATTATTTGATTTGTGCACCTTTGGCTGGCTGCTCCAATTATAGTTGTTCACCAAATTAGTTAACTAATTTTGTGTTTGTTTGGGTTGTTGTTTATTAAACGCACTTTATGTTTTAATCACAACGATATACGAAAAGAAGCACTTCATGGTCACCTTTGCGATATTACCTTTTTTCACGAATATTTCAACGTTGTACAATTTTTTTAATGTATTTAGACTAGAAAACCAGAGCTTAGTCTTTTTAACACAATTGTATCTCAAAAAAGGAAAAGAATAAAAACGTGCAGAAGCCGGTGGCTTATCGAGCGCCCTTTTGCGAGAGAGAGAGAGAGAGGAGACAGCGCTACAGAAAGAGAGCTAAACGCTGGCTTCTGCAGCCAAGCTGCGTTTAACAGAGTATGCATATTCAACAACTATTTATGTTACGCCTCACAGGGCGACATATTCAATATATATAAATAATTAAAGTGATTGTAGCTTCGTTGCAGGCTGCTGCCAACAAACCTATACAATCATAAATACATATTTAAGCATAGATATAAATATAACTAAATAAATATATCATTATATATATATAAGTATATGAAAACATATACAGATCTAAATATGAACATAAATACAAACATATCTACATATTTATATAACGAGTCGTTACAGTGGGATTACAGTGATGTAGGGTGCTAACGCTGGTTAACAGATCTACAAGCTGCATAAGCATATGTCGCAGAAAAATAGTAAAAAGAACAGCCCAAAGATAAATTCGAGTTCGTGAAGCGCAGCGTCATAAAAGTCCCCAGTACCCTAGGATTGTAAAGTTGTTGGTGCGTCGAGGAAATAAGTCGTTGCTTATAAAGTCGATTCTCAAATTTCACTATTTATACTTCTACCTATCTTAATAATAATAAACAGGACATAATCAGTCCTACATTTGGGGGATCCACCGATCGTGCATCCTATAACATTGAAAACTTATTGTAAAATTAAGAGGTTAAAAAAAGTAATACAGCAGTGAAAAAATTAATTCCATAATAACTTGAAACGCACAAAAATAATCACCATTACAAAAAGCAGAAGCAGCATAAGTAGTGCAAACGGAAAAATTAGTATGTGTAATTTCAGATACACTAGATAAACAGGAACAGAGACAGCAATACCGCGTCACCAGATCACAAGCACAAGAAAGAAAAACAAAATTAGTGCAGTTGTATGCAGATCAATAAAAAGTAACAACTCGATAGTTAAAAGCGTATTGATGAAACGCACTAAACGCAGCGCCTGAACGGGAGAATATGAAAATAAGAAGCTGGAAGAAGAAGGTGCAGTTGGCGGTCGTGCAGTGGAAATGTCGGTAAACAGAAAATTTGAAGAACAAATTTCGAATATGAACGAGCTGCAAGAAATTAACATTAAAAATATACAACATATAATTCAAATTTTGATATTAAAAATACAAGCAGACGAGTGCAGACAAAGTGAAAATAAAATTGCTCCTGATAATTTTGTAAAAGATCTTGCCAGACTTCGATGCCGACAGTGTACCGGTCGAGCATTTGTTTGCAAATTTCGAAGAAAATGCAGTGGCATATGAACTTAGTGACAAACAGAAATATGTGCAAGCTCGCGAAAGATGACAGAGGTGGCAAATTTACTTTTGGAAACTGTCTTAGTTAATTTATATGAATAGTTGAAAATACGTGTTGCATATGAAGAAAAGTTCTGCAAAGAGACACAGTGTGTAAATAACGTGGCAAATTAACAATGCAAATAGACAACACAATACTTGTCTGACCAGAGCTTCGATATTAATTGGTATAGCGATACTTAAGTATTAATCTTTGCTGTAATATTCAAACATACTTCGACATCACATACCAAGATTAATAACAAATCATTTCATTAATACATTTCACATTTTGTTCTTGTAAATTATTGGTTAACACATCAGACATCACATCACTTGTACATACATATTCAATATCTAGCCAGTTGTTAGCATACAATTCTCGAACATGATGATACTTGATATCAATATGTTTGCTACGATTATACAACGTTGGATTCTTAGCTAGACATTGTGCGTTTTGATTGTCGCTATATAATAAGACAGATTTAGTTTTTTTAAATCGCATTTCATGTAACAATTTTATGAGATACATCGCCCTCTCGCCACAGTTGATAATTCAATGTACTCGGCTTCAGTACCTCTCAAAAGATACCAGACTTTGCTTTTAGACTCTACGAAATCGCGCCTCCTGTACCAAGGAAGACGAACCCACTATAAGATTTACGGTCTGCGGTCTGCAGTGTCATTTGCCCAATTCGCGTCGAGGTAGCCATGTAACGGTTTTCCCGTAGCCTGATAATGAAGTTTCAGATTAGGTGTTCCTTTGACGTACCTTAGCACACGATTAGCTGCAACTTCGTGTTGCCTGCGAAGTTTTGAGTTAATTTTCGCCAGTTTTTCGGCAGAGTGTAATATATCTGGCTTTGTTGTTATGGCGTTCCTCGTTAATAGCCTCGGAGTTATTATCATCGCACTTGACTTGATGACCGGCATCCAGTGGTGTAGAACAGCCTTACTCATTCACATGCCCAAAGCATGTAGTACGTTTTCCCCGTACTGCCTGCGACCAATAGTTATGTTGCAAATTTCTCCTTCACATTCTACTATTATTTCTAGAAGTGACAGAGCTGGACTCCATTAACTACGTCAAATTCATTAGCGATTGACAGTTTGATGCTCAACAAGTTATCTTTGGTTGAGCTAGCAATGGGAGTTGACTTTGTCTGAAAATTCTCAAAGCTTTCCTACTGAGGTCGAATCCACCTTTTTCAGCCCGATGAGATCAGTGATATGCGATTGGTAAAACTAATCGCTTATTGTTAAAGCTTTGCTTAGAATGTCCAAAGCCGCACGATAATTTGCACTTGATATTTCTAGCGAACGTGTACTGAGTCTACAGCTACAACCCGATAAATACCACAAGGCGACGCGATTCGCATATTTCATGCTGCATTTTTAAACGAAATGCCACCTGCTACAAATAGCGTCTGGAAAGTTTGTGCTTTAACTCACTGCCTAGTTTCATCGTAGTCAAAGACGTTAATAGTTTCAAGTTTAAGTTAATTTGAGCCGAATCAACCGAGCTTATTACAGACACTGGCCACAACACGTCTAAACTCTGTAGCGTTGCTGTTCATGCTTATGCTTAACGCAGCACACTCACACAAAATGGCCGCCAAACGCACAAAGGAAACCGACTGAACAAATGCACCGACAATGTACGGCTTCTATGTATCGCCCTCGCACAGCTGCTCGCGAAGCAAGTTCACTAAAAAGTTCAAAGCGAAAGCAGAGGCACTACTTACTTCAGCGATTATAACGCTTAAATTTCTTTTTGCACTTGTCTTATTATTTGATTTGTGCACCTTTGGCTGGCTGCTCCATTTATAGTTGTTCACCAAATTCAGTTCACTAATTTTGTGTTTGTTTGGGTTGTTGTTTATTAATACGCACTTTACTGTTTTAATCACAACGATATACACGAAAAGAAGCACTTCGTGGTCACCTTCGCGCATATTACCTTTTTTCAAGAATATTTCATCGTTGTACAATTTTTTTAATGTATTTAGACTAGAAACCAGAGCTTAGTCTTTTTAACTACAATTGTATCTCAAAAAAAGGAAAAGAATAAAAACGTGCAGAAGCCGGTGGCTTATCGAGCGCCCTTTTGCGAGAGGGAGAGAGAGAGGGAGACAGCGCTGCAGAAAGAGAGCTAAACGCTGGCTTCTGCAGCCAAGCTGCGTTTAACAGAGTATGCATATTCAACAACTATTTATGTTACGCCTCACAGGGCGACATATTCAATATATATAAATAATTAAAGTGATTGTAACTTCGGCGGCTGCTGCCAACAAACCTATACAATCATAAATACATATTTAAGCATAGATATAAATATAACTAAATAAATATATCATTATATATATATAAGTATATGAAAACATATACAGATCTAAATATGAACATAAATACAAATATATCTACATATTTATATAACGAGTCGTTACAGTGGGATTACAGTGATGTAGGGTGCTAACGCTGGTTAACAGATCTACAAGCTGCATAAGCATATGTCGCAGAAAAATAGTAAAAGAACAGCCCAAAGATAAATTCGAGTTCGTGAAGCGCAGCGTCAAAAGTCCCCAGTACCCTAGGTTGTAAAGTTGTTGGTGCGCCGAGGAAATAAGTCGTTGCTTATAAAGTCGATCTCAAATTTCACTATTTATACTTCTACCTATCTTAATAATAATAAACAGGACATAATCAGTCCTACATTTGGGGGATCCACCGATCGTGCATCCTATAACATTGAAAACTTATTGTAAAATTAAGAGGTTAAAAAAGTAATACAGCAGTGAAAAATTAATTCCATAATAACTTGAAACGCACAAAAATAATCACCATTACAAAAGCAGAAGCAGCATAAGTAGTGCAAACGGAAAAATTAGTATGGTAATGTCAGATACACTAGATAAAGAGGAACAGAGACAGCAATACCGCGTCACCAGATCACAAGCACAAGAGACAAAACAAAATTAGTGCAGTTGTAAGCAGATCAATAAAAAGTAACAACTCGATAGTTAAAAGCGGATCGATGAAACGCACTCCGCAGCGCCTGAACGGGAGAATATCTGAAAATAAGAAGCTGGAAGAAGAAGGTGCAGCTGGCGGTCGTGCAGTGGAAATGTCGGTAAACAGAAAATTTGAAGAACAAATTTCGAATATGAACGAGCTGCAAGAAATTAACATTAAAAACATACAAACATATAATTCAAATTTTGATATTAAAAATACAAGCAGACGAGTGCAGACAAAGTGAAAATAAAATTGCTCCTGATAATTTTGTAAAAGATCTTGCCAGACTTCGATGCCGACAGTGTGCCGGTCGAGCATTTGTTTGCAAATTTCGAAGAAAATGCAGTGGCATATGAACTTAGTGACAAACAGAAATATGTGCAAGCTCATGAAAGATGACAGAGGTGGCAAATTTACTTTTGGAAACTGTCTTAGTTAATTTATATGAATAGTTGAAAAGGGTTTTAATTTCTGAGCATAGCGTATATGGATAAGTGCCAATATACATTCAATGCTTATAGAGAGAAAGAGAGAAGAAAGACGAACATTTTCAAAGAATAGACGTGCGGCATATGAAGAACATTTCTGCAAAGAGACACAGTGTGTAAATAACGTGGCAAATTAACAATGCAAATAGACAACACAATACTTGTCTGACCAGAGCTTCGATATTAATCGGTATAGCGATACTTAAGTATTAATCTTTGCTGTAATATTCAAACGTACTTCGACATCACATACCAAGATTAATAACAAATCATTTCATTAATACATTTCACATGTTTGTTCTTTTTGTAAATTATTGGTTAACACATCAGACATCACATCACTTGTACATACATATTCAATATCTAGCCTGTTGTTAGCATACAATTCTCGAACATGATGATACTTAATATCAATATGTTTGCTACGATTATACAACGTTGGATTCTTAGCTAGACATTGTGCGTTTTGATTGTCGCTATATAATAAGACAATTTAGTTTTTCAAATCCCATTTCATGTAACAATTTTATGAGATACATCGCCTCTCTCGCCACAGTTGATAATTCAATGTACTCGGCTTCAGTACCTCTCAAAAGATGCCAGACTTTGCTTCTTAGACTCTCACGAAATCGCGCCTCCTGTACCAAGGAAGACGAACCCACTATAAGATTTACGGTCTGCGGTCTGCAGTGTCATTTGCCCAATGCGCGTCGAGTAGCTCATGTAACGGTTTTCCCGTAGCCTGATAATGAAGTTTCAGATTAGGTGTTCCTTTGACGTACCTTAGCACACGATTAGCTGCAACTTCGTGTTGCCTGCGAAGTTTTGAGTTAATTTTTGCCAGTTTTTCGGCAGAGTGTAATATATCTGGCTTTGTTGTTATGGCGTTCCTCGTTAATAGCCTCGAGTTATTATCATCGCACTTGACTGATGACCGGCATCCAGTGGTGTAGCAACAGCCTTACTCATTCACATGCCCAAAGCATGTAGTACGTTTTCCCCGTACTGCCTGCGACCAATAGTTATGTTGCAAATTTCTCCTTCACATTCTACTATTATTTCTAGAAGTGACAGAGCTGGACTCCATTAACTACGTCAAATTCATTAGCGATTGACAGTTTGATGCTCAACAAGTTATCTTTGGTTGAGCTAGCAATGCGAGTTGACTTTGTCTGAAAATTCTCAAAGCTTTCCTACTGAGGTCGAATCCACCTTCTTAAGCCCATGAGATCCGTGATATGGATTGGAAAACTACTCGCTTATTGTTAAAGCTTTGCTTAGAATGTCCAAAGCCGCACGATAATTTGCACTTGATATTTCTAGCGAACGTACTGAGTCTACAGCTAAACCCGATAAATACCACAAGGACGCGATTCGCATATTTCATGCTGCCTTTTTAAACGAAATGCCACCTGCTACAAATAGCGTCTGAAAGTTTCAGCTTAACTCACTGCCTATTTCATCGTAGTCAAGACGTTAATAGTTTCAAGTTTAACTTAATTTGAGCCGAATCAACCGAGCTATTACAGACACTGGCCACAACACGTCTAAACTCTGTAGCGCTGTGTTCATGCTTATGCTTAACGCACACACACACAAAATGGCTGCCAAACGCACAAAGGAAACCGACTGAACAAATGCACTGACAATGTACGGCTTCTATGTATCGCCCACGCACAGCTGCTCATGAAGCAAGTTCACAAAAGTTCAAAGCGAAGCAGAGGCACACTACACAGCGATTATAACGCAAATTTCTTTGCACTTGTCTGATTATTTGATTTGTGCACCTTTGGCTGGCTGCTCCAATTATAGTTGTTCACCAAATTAGTTCACTAATTTTGTGTTTGTTTGGGTTGTTGTTTATTAAACGCACTTATATGTTTTAATCACAACGATATACGAAAAGAAGCACTTCGTGGTCACCTTTGCGATATTACCTTTTTCAAGAATATTTCAACGTTGGCAATTTTTTTAATGTATTTAGACTAGAAACCAGAGCTTAGTCTTTTTAACACAATTGTATCTCAAAAAAAAGGAAAAGAATAAAACGTGCAGAAGCCGGTGGCTTATCGAGCGCCCTTTTGCGAGAGAGAGAGAGAGAGGGAGAGCAGCGCTGCAGAAGAGAGCTAAACGCTGGCTTCTGCAGCCAAGCTGCGTTTAACAGAGTATGCATATTCAACAACTATTTATGTTACGCCTCACAGGGCGACATATTCAATATTATAAATAATTAAAGTGATTGTAGCTTCTGTTGCGGCTGCTGCCAACAAACCTATACAATCATAAATACATATTTAAGCATAGATATAAATATAACTAAATAAATATATCATTATATATATATAAGTATATGAAAACATATACAGATCTAAATATGAACATAAATACAAATATATCTACATATTTATATAACGAGTCGTTACAGTGGGATTACAGTGATGTAGGGTGCTAACGCTGGTTAACAGATCTACACAGCTGCATAAGCATGTGTCGCAGAAAAATAGTAAAAGAACAGCCCAAAGAGAAAGTCGAGTTCGTGAAGCGCAGCGTCATAAAAGTCCCCAGTACCCTAAGTTGTAAAGTTGTCGGTGCGTCGAGGAAATAAGTCGTTGCTTATAAAGTCGATTCTCATATTTCACTATTTATACTTCTACCTATCTTAATAATAATAAACAGGACATAATCAGTCCTACATTTGGGGGATCCACCTGTATCTGTAGCATTCAATCCAAACAGTGTAACATTGAAGACTTATTGTAAAATTAAGAGGTTAAAAAAGTAATGCAGCAGTGAAAAAATTAATTCCATAATAACTTGAAACGCACAAAAATAATCACCATTACAAAAAGCAGAAGCAGCATAAGTAGTGCAAACGGAAAAATTAGTATGTGTAATTTCAGATACACTAGATAAAGAGGAACAGAGACAGCAATACCGCGTCACCAGATCACAAGCACAAGAGACAAAGCAAAATTAGTGCAGTTGTAAGCAGATCAATAAAAAGTAACAACTCGATAGTTAAAAACGGATCGATGAAACGCACTCCGCAGCGCCTGAACGTGAGAATATCTAAAAATAAGAAACTGGAAGAAGAAGGTGCAGTTGGCGGTCGTGCAGTGGAAATGTCGGTAAACAAAAAATTTGAAGAAGAAATTTCGAATATGAACGAGCTGCAAGAAATTAACATTAAAAACATACAACAAATAATTCAAATTTTGATATTAAAAATACAAGCAGACGAGTGCAGACAAAGTGAAAATAAAATTGCTCCTGATAATTTTGTAAAAGATCTTGCCAGACTTCGATGCCGACAGTGTGCCGGTCGAGCATTTGTTTGCAAATTTCGAAGAAAATGCAGAGGCATATGAACTTAGTGACAAACAGAAATATGTGCAAGCTCGCGGAAAGATGACAGAGGTGGCAAATTTACTTTTGGAAACTGTCGTAGTTAATTTATATGAATAGTTGAAAAGGGTTTTAATTTCTGAGCATAGCGTATATGGATAAGTGCCGATATACATTCAAAGCTTATAGAGAGAAAGAAGAAGAAAGACGAACATTTTCAAGAATACGTGTTGCATATGAAGAAAAGTTCTGAGACACAGTGTGTAAATAACGTGGCAAATGCAGGTCAAACGCAGTTTCATTATGGATTATCTTTATTATGCGCGAGTGCGTCTTACTTGTTGAAGCAACAACTTAAAGAGTACAATGCAAAGACAACACAATACTTGTGGACCAGAGCTTCGATATTAATCGGTATAGCGATACTTAAGTATTAATCTTTGCTGTAATATTCAAACATATTTCAACACTCACATACCAAGATTAATAACAATTCATTTCATTAATACATTTCACATGTTTGTTCTTTTGTAAATTATTGGTTAACACATCAGACATCACATCACTTGTACATACATATTCAATATCTAGCTCGTTGTTAGCATACAATTCTCGAACATGATGATACTTAATATCAATATGTTTGCTACGATTATACAACGTTGGATTCTTAGCTAGACATTGTGCGTTTTGATTGTCGCTATATAATAAGACAGATTTAGTTTTTTTAAATCCCATTTCATGTAACAATTTTATGAGATACATCGCCTCTCTCGCCGCAGTTGATAATTCAATGTACTCGGCTTCAGTACCTGCTCAAAGATACCAGACTTTGCTTCTTAGACTCTCACGAAATCGCGCCTGACCAGGAAGACGAACCCACTATAAGATTTACGGTCTGCGGTCTGCAGTGTCATTTGCCCAATGCGCGTCGACGTAGCCATGTAACGGTTTTCCCGTAGCCTGATAATGAAGTTTCAGATTAGGTGTTCCTTTGACATACCTTAGCACACGCTTAGCTGCAACTTCGTGTTGCTTGCGAAGTTTTGAGTTAATTTTGCGCCAGTTTTGCCGCAGAGTGTAATATATCTGGCCTTGTTGTTATGGCGTTCCTCGTTAATAGCCTCGCAGTTATTATCATCGCACTTGACTTGATGACCGGCATCCAGTGGTGTAGCAACAGCCTTACACATTCACATGCCCAAAGCATGTAGTACGTTTTCCACGTACTGCCTGCGACCAATAGTTATGTTGCCAATTTCTCCTTCACATTCTACTTCTATTCCTAAGAAGTGACAGAGCTGGACTCCATTAACTACGTCAAACTCATTGGCGATTGACAGTTTGATGCTCAACAAGTTATCTTTGGTTGAGCTAGCAATGCGAGTTGACTTTGTCTGAAAATTCTCAAAGCTTCCCTACTGAAGTCGAATCCACCTTCTTCAGCCCAATAAGATCCGTGATATGCGATTGGAAAACTAATCGCTTATTGTTAAAGCTTTTGCTTAGAATGTCTAGCGAACGTACTGAGTTAAAGTAAACCCGATAAATACGACCGCAAGTGCTCAGTGTCTTTGTCAATAATTGAGTTAAACATGGATATGAAGTTTGCATATTCCGTGTAATCACGAAAAAACGAGGGCATCTTGAGCTCCGGTAAGCGGGGTCGATGAGAGCGATCAATATATATAGGAGTTAACCGCTCAGCTGTCGACTCAACATTCCGAAATGTTGACGATAAGGGACGCGATTCGCATATTTCAAGCTGCCTTTTTAAACGAAATGCCACCTGCTACAAATAGCCTCAGAAAGTTTCTGCTTAACTCACTGCCTATTTCATCGTAGTCAAGACGTTAATAGTTCCAAGTTTAACTTAATTTGAGCCGAATCAACCGAGCTTATTACAGACACTAGCCACAACACGTCTAGACTCTGTAGCGCTGTGTTCATGCTTATGCTTAACGCACACACAAAATTGCTGCCAAACGCACAAAGGAAACCGACTGACGACAATATGCTATGCATCGACCACGCACAGCTGCTCATGTACCGCACGCACGCATAACAAGTTCACAAAAGTTCAAAGCGAAGCAGAGGCACACTACACAGCGATTATATGGCAAATTTCTTTTGCACTTGTCTTATTATTTGATTTGTGCACCTTTGGCTGGCTGCTCCAATTATAGTTGTTCACCAAATTAGTTCACTAATTTTGTGTTTGTTTGGGTTGTTGTTTATTAAACGCACTTTATGTTTTAATCACAACGATATACGAAAAGAAGCACTTCGGGGTCACCTTTGCGCTATTACCTTTTTTAAAGAATATTTCAACGTTGTAAAATTTATTGAATGTATTTAGACTAGAAACCAGAGCTTAGTCTTTTTAACACAATTGTATCTCAAAAAAAGAAAAGAATAAAAACGTGCAGAAGCCGGTGGCTTAGCGAGCGCCCTTTTCGAGAGAGAGAGAGAGAGAGGGAGAGAGCGCTGCACAATGAGAGCTAAACGCTGGCTTCTGCAGCTAAGCTACGTTTAACAGAGTATGCATATGCAACAACTATTTATGTTACGCCTCACAGGGCGACATATTCAATATATATACATAATTAAAGTGATTGTAGCTTCGTTGCAGCTGCTGCCAACAAACCTATATAATCATAAGTACATATTTAAGCATAGATATAAATATAACTAAATAAATATATCATTATATATATATAAGTATATGAAAATATATACAGATCTAAATATGAACATAAATACAAATATATCTACATATATATGTAACGAGCCGTTACAGTGGGATTACAGTGCTGTAGGGTGCTAACGCTGGTTAACAGATCTAACAGCTGCATAAGCATGTGTCGCAGAAAAATAGTAAAAGAACAGCCCAAAGAGGAAGTCGAGTTCGTGAAGCGCAGCGTCATAAAAGTCCCCAGTACCCTAAGTTGTAAAGTTGTCGGTGCGTCGAGGAAATAAGTCGTTGCTTTATAAAGTTGATTCTCATATTTCACTATGTATACTTCTAACAATCTTAATAATAATATACAGGACATAATCAGTCCTGACATTTGGAGATCCACCAATCATGCATCTGTAACATTGAAGACTTATTGTAAAATTAAGAGGTTAAAAAAAGTAATGCAGCAGTGAAAAAATTAATTCCATAATAACTTGAAACGCACAAAAATAATCACCGTTACAAAAAGCAGAAGCAGCATAAGTAGTGCAAACGGAAAAATTAGTATGTGTGATTTCAGATACACTAGATAAAGAGGAACAGAGACAGCAATACCTCGTCACCAGATCACAAGCACAAGAGACAAAGCAAAATTAGTGCAGTTGGAAGCAGATCAATAAAAAGTAACAACTCGATAGTTAAAAACGTATCGATGAAACGCACTGAAACGCAGCGCCTAAACGTGAGAATATCTAAAAATAAGAAACTGGAAGAAGAAGTGCAGTAGGCGGTCGTGCAGTCGAAATGTCGGTAAACAAAAAATTTGAAGAAGAAATTTCGAAAATGAACGAGCTTCAAGAAATTAACATTAAAAACATGCAACAAATAATTCAAATTTTGATATTAAAAATACAAGCAGACGAGTGCAGACAAAGTGAAAATAAAATTGCTCCTGATAATTTTGTAAAAGATCTTGCCAGACTTCGATGGCGACAGTGTGCCGGACGATTTCGAAGAAAATGCAGAGGCATATGAACTTAGTGACAAACAGAAATATGTGCAAGCTCGCGGAAAGATGACAAAGGTGGCAAATTTACGTTTGGAAACTGTCGTAGTTAATTTATATGAATAGTTGAAAAGGGTTTTAATTTCTGAGCATACGCGTATATGGATAAGTGCCGATATACATTCAAAGCTTATAGAGAGAAAGAAGAAGAAAGACGAACATTTTCAAGAATACGTGTTGCATATGAAGAAAAGTTCTGCAAAGAGACACAGTGTGTAAATAACGTGGCAAAATGAAGGGTCAAACGCAGTTTCTAATTATGGATTATCTTTATTATGCGCGAGTGCGTTGAAGAATTGAGAGCAACTTAACTTAGAAGAGTACAATGCAAAAAGACAACACAATACTTGTGTGACCAGAGCTTCGACATTAATCGGTATAGCGATACTTAAGTATTAATCTTTGCTGTAATATTCAAACATATTTCAACACTACATACCAAGATTAATAACAATGCATTTCATTAATACATTTCACATGTTTGTTCTTTTGTAAATTATTGGTTAACACATCAGACATCACATCACTTGTACATACATATTCAATATCTAGCTCTGTTGTTAGCATACAATTCTCGAACATGATGATACTTAATATCAATATGTTTGCTACGATTATACAACGTTGGGTTCTTAGTGCAGTTTTGATTGTCGCAATATAATAAGACAGATTTAGTTTTTTTAAATCCCATTTCATGTAACAATTTTATGAGATACATCGCCTCTCTCGCCGCAGTTGATAATTCAATGTACTCGGCTTCAGTACTGCTCAAAGATACCAGACTTTGCTTCTTAGACTCTCACGAAATCGCGCCTCCTGTACCAAGAAAGACGCGGTCCATCATTTGCCCAATGCGCGTCGACGTAGCCATGTAACGGTTTTCCCGTAGCCTGATAATGAAGTTTCAGATTAGGTGTTCCTTTGACATACCTTAGCACACGCTTAGCTGCAACTTCGTGTTGCTTGCGAAGTTTTGAGTTACTTTGCGCCAGTTTTGCCGCAGAGTGTAATATATCTGGCCTTGTTGTTATGGCGTTCCTCGTTAATAGCCTCGCAGTTGTTATCATCGCACTTGACTTGATGACCGGCATCCAGTGGTGTAGCAACAGCCTTACTCATTCACATGCCCCAAGCATGTAGCACGTTTTCCACCTACTGCCTGCGACCAATAGTTATGTTGCCAATTTCTCCTTCACATTCTACTTTATTCTAGAAGTGACAGCTGGACTCATTAACTACGTCAAACTCATTGGCGATTGACAGTTTGATGCTCAACAAGTTATCTTTGGTTGAGCTAGCAATGCGAGTTGACTTTGTCTGAAAATTCTCAAAGCTTCCCTACTGAAGTCGAATCCACCTTCTTCAGCCCAATAAGATCCGTGATATGCGATTGGAAAACTAATCGCTTATTGTTAAAGCTTTTGCTTAGAATGTCCAAAGCCGCACGATAATTTGCACTTGATATTTCTAGCGAACGTACTGAGTCTAAAGATAAACGACAAATGCTCAGTGTCTTTGTCAATAATTGAGTTAAACATGGATATGAAGTTTGCATATTCCGTGTAATCACGAAAAAACGAGGGCATCTTGAGCTCCGGTAAGCGGGGTCGATGAGAGCGATCAATATATATAGGAGTTAACCGCTCAGCTGTCGACTCAACATTCCGAAATGTTGACGATAAAGGACGCGATTGGCACATTTCAAGCTGCCTTTTAAACGAAATGCCACCTGCTACAAATAGCCTCAGAAAGTTTCTGCTTAACTCACTGCCTATTTCATCGTAGTCAAGACGTTAATAGTTCCAAGTTTAACTTAATTTGAGCCGAATCAACCGAGCTTATTACACTAGCCACAACACGTCTAGACTCTGTAGCTGTGTTCATGCTATGCGTAACTACACACACAAAATTGCTGCCAAACGCACAAAGGAAACCGACTGAACAAATGCACCGACAATGTACGGCTTCTATGTATCGCCCACGCACAGCTGCTCTTGTACCGACGCACGAAACAAGTTCACAAAGTTCAAAGCGAAGCAGAGGCACACTACACAGCGATTATATGGCAAATTTCTTTTGCACTTGTCTTATTATTTGATTTGTGCATCTTTGGCTGGCTGCTCCAATTATAGTTGTTCACCAAATTAGTTCACTAATTTTGTGTTTGTTTGGGTTGATTGTTTATTAAACGCACTTTTATGTTTTAATCACAACGATATACGAAAAGAAGCACTTCGGGGTCACCTTTGCGCTATTACTTTTTTATAAAGAATATTTCAACGTTGTAAAATTTATTGAATGTATTTAGACTAGAAACCAGAGCTTAGTGTTTTTAACACAATTGTATCTCAAAAAAAAAAAAGAATAAAAAGACTGCAGAAGCGCTTAGCGAGCGCCCTTTTCGAGAGAGAGAGAGAGAGAGAGAGAGAGGGAGAGAGCGCTGCACAATGAGAGCTAAAGGCTGGCTGCTGCAGCAAGCTACGTTTAACAGAGTATGCATATGCAACAACTATTTATGTTACGCCTCACAGGGCGACATATTCAATACTATATACATAATTAAAGTGATGGTAGCTTCGCAGCTGCAGCTGCTGCCAGCAAACCTATATAATCATAAGTATATATTTAAGCATAGATATAAAATATAACTAACTAAATATATCATTATATACGTGTAAGTACATGAAAATATATACAGATCTAAATATGAACATAAACACAAATATATCTACAAATATATGTATCGAGCCGTTAGAGTGGGGATTACAGTGCTGTAGGGTGCTAACAGCTGGTTAACTGTTCTAACAGCTGCATAAGCATGTGTCGCAGAAAAATAGTAAAAAGAACAGCCCAAAAGCGGAATGTCGAGTTCGTGAAGCGCGTCATAAAAGTCCCCAGTAGCCTAAGTTGTAAAAGTTGTCGGTGCATCGAGGAAATAAGTCGTTCTTTATAAAGTTGATTCTCATATTTCACTATGAATAGCTTCTAACAATCTTAATAATAATATACAGAACATAATCGGTCCTGAATTGAATCCAAACAGCGTAACATTGAAGACTTATTGTAAAATTAAGAGGTTAAAAAAGTAAGGCAACAGTGAAAAAATTAATTCCAGCAATAACTTGAAACGCACAAAAACAATCACCGTTACAAACAGCAGACGCAGCATAAGTAGTGCAAACGGAAAAATGTATGTGCGATTTCAGATACACTAGATAAAGAGAATACAGAGACAGCAGTACCTCGTCGTCAGATCCGCAATCACATGAGACAAAGCAAAATTAGTGCAGTTGTAAGCAGATCAATAAAAAGTAACAACTCGATAGTTAAAAACGTATCGATGAAACGCACTGAAACGCAGCGCCTAAACGTGAGAATATCTAAAAATAAGAAACTGGAAGAAGAAGGTGCAGTAGGCGGTCGTGCAGTGGAAATGTCGGTAAACAAAAAATTTGAAGAAGAAATTTCGAAAATGAACGAGCTGCAAGAAATTAACATTAAAAACATGCAACAAATAATTCAAATTTTGATATTAAAATACAAGCAGACGAGTGCAGACAAAGTGAAAATAAAATTGCTCCTGATAATTTTGTAAAAGATCTTGTCAGATTTCGATGGCGACAGTGTGCCGGTCGATTTCGAAGAAAATGTAGACGCATATGAACTTAGTGACAAACAGAAATATGTGCAAGCTCGCGGAAAGATGACAAAGGTGGCAAATTTACGTTTGGAAACTGTCGTAGTTAATTTATATGAATAGTTGAAAAGGGTTTTAATTTCTGAGCATAGCGTATATGGATAAGTGCCGATATACATTCAAAGCTTATAGAGAGAAAGAAGAAGAAAGACGAACATTTTCAAGAATACGTGTTGCATATGAAGAAAAGTTCTGCAAAGAGACACAGTGTGTAAATAACGTGGCAAAATGCAGGGTCAAACGCAGTTTCTAATTATGGATTATCTTTATTATGCGCGAGTGCGTCTTTACTTGTTGAAGAATTGAGAGCAACTTAACTTAGAAGAGTACAATGCAAAAAGACAACACAATACTTGTGTGACCAGAGCTTCGATATTAATCGGTATAGCGATACTTAAGTATTAATCTTTGCTGTAATATTCAAACATATTTCAACACTACATACCAAGATTAATAACAATTCATTTCATTAATACATTTCACATGTTTGTTCTTTTGTAAATTATTGGTTAACACATCAGACATCACATCACTTGTACATACATATTCAATATCTAGCTCGTTGTTAGCATACAATTCTCGAACATGATGATACTTAATATCAATATGTTTGCTACGATTATACAACGTTGGATTCTTAGCTAGACATTGTGCGTTTTGATTGTCGCAATATAATAAGACAGATTTAGTTTTTTTAAATCCCATTTCATGTAACAATTTTATGAGATACATCGCCTCTCTCGCCGCAGTTGATAATTCAATGTACTCGGCTTCAGTACTGCTCAAAGATACCAGACTTTGCTTCTTAGACTCTCACGAAATCGCGCCTCCTGTACCAAGGAAGACGAATCCACTATAAGATTTACGGTCTGCGGTCTGCAGTATCATTTGCCCAATGCGCGTCGACGTAGCCATGTAACGGTTTTCCCGTAGCCTGATAATGAAGTTTCAGATTAGGTGTTCCTTTGACATACCTTAGCACACGCTTAGCTGCAACTTCGTGTTGCTTGCGAAGTTTTGAGTTATTTTGCGCCAGTTTTGCCGCAGAGTGTAATATATCTGGCCTTGTTGTTATGGCGTTCCTCGTTAATAGCCTCGCAGTTGTTATCATCGCACTTGACTTGATGACCGGCATCCAGTGGTGTAGCAACAGCCTTACACATTCACATGCCCTAAGCATGTAGCACGTTTTCCACGTACTGCCTGCGACCAATAGTTATGTTGCCAATTCTCTTCACTTCACATTAACTACTATCTAAACTCATTGGCGATTGACAGTTTGATGCTCAACAAGTTATCTTTGGTTGAGCTAGCAATGCGAGTTGACTTTGTCTGAAAATTCTCAAAGCTTCCCTACTGAAGTCGAATCCACCTTCTTCAGCCCAATAAGATCCGTGATATGCGATTGGAAAACTAATCGCTTATTGTTAAAGCTTTTGCTTAGAATGTCCAAAGCCGCACGATAATTTGCACTTGATATTTCTAGCGAACGTACTGAGTCTAAAGATAAACCCGATAAATACGACCGCAAGTGCTCAGTGTCTTTGTCAATAATTGAGTTAAACATGGATATGAAGTTTGCATATTCCGTGTAATCACGAAAAAACGAGGGCATCTTGAGCTCCGGTAAGCGGGGTCGATGAGAGCGATCAATATATATAGGAGTTAACCGCTCAGCTGTCGACTCAACATTCCGAAATGTTGACGATAAGGGACGCGATTCGCACATTTCAAGCTGCCTTTTTAAACGAAATGCCACCTGCTACAAATAGCCTCAGAAAGTTTCTGCTTAACTCACTGCCTATTTCATCGTAGTCAAGACGTTAATAGTTCCAAGTTTAACTTAATTTGAGCCGAATCAACCGAGCTTATTACAGACACTGGCCACAACACGTCTAGACTCTGTAGCGCTGTGTTCATGCTTATGCTTAACGCACACACACACAAATGCTGCCGACTGAACAAATGCACCGACAATGTACGGCTTCTATGTATCGCCCACGCACAGCTGCTCATGTACCGACGCACGAAACAAGTTCACAAAAGTTCAAAGCGAAGCAGAGGCACACTACACAGCGATTATATGGCAAATTTCTTTTGCACTTGTCTTATTATTTGATTTGTGCACCTTTGGCTGGCTGCTCCAATTATAGTTGTTCACCAAATTAGTTCACTAATTTTGTGTTTGTTTGGGTTGTTGTTTATTAAACGCACTTTATGTTTTAATCACAACGATATACGAAAAGAAGCACTTCGGGGTCACCTTTGCGCTATTACCTTTTTTAAAGAATATTTCAACGTTGTAAAATTTATTGAATGTATTTAGACTAGAAACCAGAGCTTAGTCTTTTTAACACAATTGTATCTCAAAAAAAGAAAAGAATAAAAAGGTGCAGAAGCCGGCGGCTTAGCGAGCGCCCTTTTTCGAGAGAGAGAGAGAGAGAGGGAGAGAGCGCTGCACAATGAGAGCTAAACGCTGGCTTCTGCAGCTAAGCTACGTTTAACAGAGTATGCATATGCAACAACTATTTATGTTACGCCTCACAGGGCGACATATTCAATATATATACATAATTAAAGTGATTGTAGCTTCGTTGCGGCTGCTGCCAACAAACCTATATAATCATAATATATTTAAGCATAGATATAAATATAACTAAATAAATATATCATTATATATATATAAGTATATGAATATATATACAGATCTAAATATGAACATAAATACAAATATATCTACATATATATGTAACGAGCCGTTACAGTGGGATTACAGTGCTGTAGGGTGCTAACGCTGGTTAACAGATCTAACAGCTGCATAAGCATGTGTCGCAGAAAAATAGTAAAAGAACAGCCCAAAGAGGAAGTCGAGTTCGTGAAGCGCGTCATAAAAGTCCCCAGTACCCTAAGTTGTAAAGTTGTCGGTGCGTCGAGGAAATAAGTCGTTCTTTATAAAGTTGATTCTCATATTTCACTATATATACTTCTAACAATCTTAATAATAATAAACAGAACATAATCAGTCCTACATTTGGGGGCTCCACCGGTCGTGCATCCTATATTTGGAGCATTCAATCCAAACAGTGTAACATTGAAGACTTATTGTAAAATTAAGAGGTTAAAAAAAGTAATGCAACAGTGAAAAAATTAATTCCATAATAACTTGAAACGCACAAAAAAAATCACCGTTACAAAAAGCAGAAGCAGCATAAGTAGTGCAAACGGAAAAATTAGTATGTGTGATTTCAGATACACTAGATAAAGAGGAACAGAGACAGCAATACCGCGTCACCAGATCACAAGCACAAGAGACAAAGCAAAATTAGTGCAGTTGTAAGCAGATCAATAAAAAGTAACAACTCGATAGTTAAAAACGTATCGATGAAACGCACTGAAACGCAGCGCCTAAACGTGAGAATATCTAAAAATAAGAAACTGGAAGAAGAAGGTGCAGTAGGCGGTCGTGCAGTGGAAATGTCGGTAAACAAAAAATTTGAAGAAGAAATTTCGAAAATGAACGAGCTGCAAGAAATTAACATTAAAAACATGCAACAAATAATTCAAATTTTGATATTAAAAATACAAGCAGACGAGTGCAGACAAAGTGAAAATAAAATTGCTCCTGATAATTTTGTAAAAGATCTTGCCAGACTTCGATGGCGACAGTGTGCCGGTTGAGCATTTGTTTGCAAATTTCGAAGAAAATGCAGAGGCATATGAACTTAGTGACAAACAGAAATATGTGCAAGCTCGCGGAAAGATGACAAAGGTGGCAAATTTACGTTTGGAAACTGTCGTAGTTAATTTATATGAATAGTTGAAAAGGGTTTTAATTTCTGAGCATAGCGTATATGGATAAGTGCCGATATACATTCAAAGCTTATAGAGAGAAAGAAGAAGAAAGACGAACATTTTCAAGAATACGTGTTGCATATGAAGAAAAGTTCTGCAAAGAGACACAGTGTGTAAATAACGTGGCAAAATGCAGGGTCAAACGCAGTTTCTAATTATGGATTATCTTTATTATGCGCGAGTGCGTCTTTACTTGTTGAAGAATTGAGAGCAACTTAACTTAGAAGAGTACAATGCAAAAAGACAACACAATACTTGTGTGACCAGAGCTTCGACATTAATCGGTATAGCGATACTTAAGTATTAATCTTTGCTGTAATATTCAAACATATTTCAACACTACATACCAAGATTAATAACAATTCATTTCATTAATACATTTCACATGTTTGTTCTTTTGTAAATTATTGGTTAACACATCAGACATCACATCACTTGTACATACATATTCAATATCTAGCTCGTTGTTAGCATACAATTCTCGAACATGATGATACTTAATATCAATATGTTTGCTACGATTATACAACGTTGGGTTCTTGATGCGTTTTGATTGTCGCAATATAATAAGACAGATTTAGTTTTTTTAAATCCCATTTCATGTAACAATTTTATGAGATACATCGCCTCTCTCGCCGCAGTTGATAATTCAATGTACTCGGCTTCAGTACTGCTCAAAGATACCAGACTTTGCTTCTTAGACTCTCACGAAATCGCGCCTCCTGTACCAAGAAAGACGTCACAGTGTCATTTGCCCAATGCGCGTCGACGTAGCCATGTAACGGTTTTCCCGTAGCCTGATAATGAAGTTTCAGATTAGGTGTTCCTTTGACATACCTTAGCACACGCTTAGCTGCAACTTCGTGTTGCTTGCGAAGTTTTGAGTTATTTTGCGCCAGTTTTGCCGCAGAGTGTAATATATCTGGCCTTGTTGTTATGGCGTTCCTCGTTAATAGCCTCGCAGTTGTTATCATCGCACTTGACTTGATGACCGGCATCCAGTGGTGTAGCAACAGCCTTACACATTCACATGCCCTAAGCATGTAGCACGTTTTCCACGTACTGCCTGCGACCAATAGTTATGTTGCCAATTTCTCCTTCACATTCTACTTCTAGAAGTGACAAGCTGGACTCCATTAACTACGTCAAACTCATTGGCGATTGACAGTTTGATGCTCAACAAGTTATCTTTGGTTGAGCTAGCAATGCGAGTTGACTTTGTCTGAAAATTCTCAAAGCTTCCCTACTGAAGTCGAATCCACCTTCTTCAGCCCAATAAGATCCGTGATATGCGATTGGAAAACTAATCGCTTATTGTTAAAGCTTTTGCTTAGAATGTCCAAAGCCGCACGATAATTTGCACTTGATATTTCTAGCGAACGTACTGAGTCTAAAGATAAACCCGATAATACGACCGCAAGTGCTCAGTGTCTTTGTCAATAATTGAGTTAAACATGGATATGAAGTTTGCATATTCCGTGTAATCACGAAAAAACGAGGGCATCTTGACCCGATAAGCGCCGTCGATGGGACGCGATTCGACATATATTCGATGCTGACCTTATCAAGCTGTGGACTGCCACCATGCTCCGAAATAGCGTCAGAAAGTCTACGAACTCGCTGCCTATTTCATCGTACTCAAGACGTTAATAGTTCAAAGTTTGCCTTAATTTGAGCCGAATCATGGTGCCAACGCTGGTCACAGATCTAACAGCTGCATAAGCATGTGTCGCAGAAAAATAGTAAAAAGAAAGGCCCAAAGAGGAAAGCCGAGTTCGTGAAGCAGCGTCATAAAAGTCCCCAGTACCCTAAGTTGTAAAGTTGTCATTGTAAGAGGTTAAAAAATAGTAATGCAGCAGTGAAACCATTAATTCCATAATAACTGTGAAACGCACAAAAATAATCACCGTTACAAAAAGCAGAAACAGCATAAGTAGTGCAAAACTGGAAAAATTAGTATGTGTGATTTCAGATAATTAGATAAAGAGGAACAGAGACAGCAATACCGCGTCACCAGATCGCAAGCACAAGAGACAAAGCAAAAATTGAACGTGCAGTTGTAAGCAAGATCAATAAAAAGTAACAACTCGATAGTTACAAGACGGATCGATGAAACGCATGCACGCAGCGCCTTAACGTGAGAATATCTAAAAATAAGACACAGGAAGAAGAAGGTGCAGTTGGCGGTCTTGTAGTGGAAATGTGGTAAACAAAAAATTTGAAGAAGAAATTTCGAATATGAACGAGCTGCAATAAATTCAAATTTTGACATTAAAGATACAAGCAGACGAGTGCACTCAAAGTGAAAATAAGATTGCTCCTGATAATTTTGTAAAAGATCTTGCCAGACTTCGATGGCGACAGTGTGCCGGTTGAGCATTCGTTTACAAATTTCGAAGAAAATGCAGAGGCAAATGAACTTAGTGGCAAACAGAAATATGTGCAAGCTCGCGGAAAGATGACAAAGGTGGCAAATTTACTTTTGGAAACGGTCGTAGTTAATTTATATGAATAGTTGAAAAGGGTTTTAATTTCTGAGCATAGCCTATATACATTCAAAGCTTATAGAGAGAAAGAAGAAGATAGACGAAAATTTGCAAGAATACGCGTTGCATACGAAGAGAAAAGTTCTGCAAAGAGGCACAGTGTGTAAATAACGTGGCAAAATGCAGGGGTCAAACGCAGTTTCTAATTATGGATTATCTTTATTATGCGCGAGTGCGTCTTTACTTGTTGAAGAATTGAGAGCAATTTAACTAGAGAAGAGTACAATGCAAAAAGACAAAAAGCAATACTTGTGTGACCAGAGCTTCGATATTAATCAGTATAGCGTATAGCCTAGCGTATCCACGTACTGCCTGCGACCAATAGTTATGTTGCCAATCTCTCCTTCACATTCTACTTCTATTCCTAAGAAGTGACAGAGCTGGACTCCATTAACTACGCCAATCATTGGCGATTACAGATTGCTCAACAATTTCTGCTGCCTAAGCAAGTGACAGAGCTTGACTTGCCATTAACCACGCAAACGCATTGCTGCGATTGAACAGATTGCATCGACAACTACGTTATCTATGTATAAGCTACGCAGTGCGCAGTATGACTTATGTACTGAACAAATTCATCAACAAGTACGGTTCCGCATTACGTGCAAGTCCGAATTGCACCTGCATCTTGAGTCAGATTAGCTGATCCGATGACAGCGATTGGCAATAGTTACTAATCGCTTATTGTTAAACGCTTTATGTCATGTCACCAATATACGAAAGAAGCACTTCGGGGTCACCTTTGCGCTATAACATTTTTAAATAATATTTCAACGTTGTAAAATTTATTTAATGTATTTAAACTAGAAACCAGAGCTTAGTCTTTTTAACACAATTGTATCTCAAAAAAAAGAAAAGAATAAAAAGGTGCAGAAGCCGGCGGCTAATCAGCGCCCTTTTCAAGAGAGAGCGAGAGAGAGAGAGAGGGAGAGAGAGAGGAGAGAGCTCTGCACGATGAGAGCTAAACGCTGGCTTCTGCAGCTAAGCACGTTTGACAGAGTATGCATATGCAACAACTATTTATGTTACGCCTCACAGGGCGACATATTCAATATATATACATAATTAAAGTGACTGTAGCTTCATTGCGGCTGTCAACGTTTAAAATTTGAGCATAGATATAAATATTAGTAAATAAATATATCATTAGATATATATAAGTATAAGAATATATATTCAGATCTAAATATGAACATAAATACAAATATATCTATATATACATATATATATATACATATATATGTCACGGCCATTACAGTCGGATTACAGTGCTGTAGGGTGCTAACGCTGGTTAACAGATCTAACAACTACATAAGCATGTGACGCAGAAAAATAGTAAAAGAACAGCCTAAAGAGAAAGTCGAGTTCGTGAAGGGCGTCATAAAAGTCCCCAGTACCCTAAGTTGTAAAGTTGTCGGTGCGTCGAGGAAATAAGTCGTTCTTATAAAGTTGATTCTCATATTTCACTATATATACTTCTAACAATCTTAATAATAATAAACAGAACATAACCAGTCCTGAATTTTGGGAGCTCCACCCGCCGTACATCCTATATTTGGAGCATTCAATCCAAACAGTGTAACATTGAACTTATTGTAAAATTACGAGGTTAAAAAAAGTAATCCATCAGTGAAAAAATTAATTCCATAACTTGAAGCGCACAAAAAAAATCACCGTTACAAAAAGCAGAAGCAGCATAAGAAGTGCAAACGGAAAAAGTAGTATGTGCGTTTTCAGATACACTAGATAAAGAGAAACAGAGACAGCAATACCTCGTCATCAGATCACAATCACAAGAGACAAAGCAAAATTAGTGCAGTTGTAAGCAGATCAATAAAAAGTAACAACTCGATAGTTAAAAACGTATCGATGAAACGCACTGAAACGCAGCGCCTAAACGTGAGAATATCTAAAAATAAGAAACTGGAAGAAGAAGGTGCAGTAGGCGGTCGTGCAGTAGAAATGTGGTAAACAAAAATTTGAAGAAGAAATTTCGAATATGAACGAGCTGCAAGAAATTAACATTAAAAACATGCAACAAATAATTCAAATTTTGACATTAAAAATACAAGCAGACGAGTGCACACAAAGTTAAAATAAAATTGATCCTGATAATTTTGTAAAAGATCTTGCCAGACTTCGATGGCGACAGTGTGCCGGTTGAGCATTTGTTTGCAAATTTCGAAGAAAATGTAGAGGCATATGAACTTAGTGACAAACAGAAATATGTGCAAGCTCGCGGAAAGATGACAAAGGTGGCAAATTTACTTTTGGAAACGGTCGTAGTTAATTTATATGAATAGTTGGAAAGGGTTTTAATTTCTGATGGATAAGTGCCGATATACATTCAAAGCTTATAGAGAAAGAAGAAGAAATACTAACATTTTCAAGAATACGTGTTGCATATGAAGAAAAATTCTGCAAAGAGACACAGTGTGTAAATAACATGGCAAAATGCAGAGTGAAACGCAGTTTCTAATTATGGATTATCTTTATTATGCGCGAGTGCGTCTTTACTTGTTGAAGAATTGAGAGCAACTTGACTTAGAAGAGTACAATGCAAAAAGTCAACACAATACTTGTGAGACCAGAGCTTCGACATTAATCGGTATAGCGATACGTTAATATTCAAACACATTTCAACACTACATACCAAGCTTAATAACAATTCATTTCATTAATACATTTCACATGTTTGTTCTTTTGTAAATTATTGGTTAACACATCAGACACCGCATCACTTGTACATACATATTCAATATCTAGCCCGTTGTTAGCATACAACTCTCGAACATGATGATACTTAATATCAATATGTTTGCTACGATTATACAACGTTGGATTCCTAGCTAGACATTGTGCGTTTGTCGCTATATCATAAGACAGATTTAGTTTTTTAAATCCCATTTCATGTAACAATTTTATGAGATACATCGCCTCTCTCGCCGCAGTTCAATGTACTCGGCTTCAGTACTGCTCAAAGATACCAGACTTTGCTTTTTAGACTCTCACGAAATCGCGCCTCCTGTACCAAGGAAGACGAATCCACTATAAGATTTACGGTCTGCGGTCTGCAGTATCATTTGCCCAATGGGCGTCGACGTAGCCATGTAACGGTTTTCCCGTAGCCTGATAATGAAGTTTCAGATTAGGTGTTCCTTTGACATACCTTAGCACACGCTTAGCTGCAACTTCGTGTTGCTTGCGAAGTTTTGAGTTATTTTGCGCCAGTTTTTCCGCAGAGTGTAATATATATGGCCTTGTTGTTATGGCGTTCCTCGTTAATAGCCTCGCAGTTGTTATCATCGCATTTGACTTGATGACCGGCATCCAGTGGTGTAGCAACAGCCTTACACATTCACATGCCCCAAGCATGTATCACGTTTTCCAAGTACTGCCTGCGACCAATAGTTATGTTGCCAATTTCTCCTTCACATTCTACTTCTATTCCTAAGAAGTGACAGAGCTGGACCCCATTAACTACGCCAATTTCTCCTTCACATTCTACTTCTATTCCTAAGAAGTGACAGAGCTGGACTCCATTAACTACGTCAAACTCATTGGCGATTGACAGTTTGATGCTCAACAAGTTATCTTTGGTTGAGCAAGCAATGCGAGTTGACTTTGTCTGAAAATTCTTAAAGCTTCCCTACTGAAGTCGAATCCACCTTCTTCAGCCCAATAAGATCCGTGATATGCGATTGGAAAACTAATCGCTTATTGTTAAAGCTTTTGCTTAGAATGTCCAAAGCCGCACGATAATTTGCACTTGATATTTCTAGCGAACGTACTGAGTACAAAGATATACCCGATAAATACGACCGCAAGTACTCAGTGTCTTTGTCAATAATTGAGTTAAACATGGATATGAAGTTTGCATATTCCGTGTAATCACGAAAAAAGAGTTCAGCTTGAGCTCCGGTAAGCGGGGTCGATGAGAGCGATCAATATATATTGGAGTTAACCGCTCAGCTGTCGACTCAACATTCCGAAATGTTGACGATAAGGGACGCGATTCGCACATTTCAAGCTGCCTTTTTAAACGAAATGCCACCTGCTACAAATAGCGGTGTGTTCATGCTTATGCTTAACGCACTCACACACAAAATTGCTGCTAAACGCACAAAGGAAACCGACTGAACAAATGCACCGACAATGTACGGCTTCTATGTATCGCCCACGCACAGCTGCTCATGTACCGACGCACGAAACAAGTTCACAAACGTTCAAAGGGAAGCAGAGGCACACTACACAGCGATTTTACGTCAAATTTTTTTGTACTTGTCTTATTCTTTGAGTTATGCACCTTTGGCTGCCTGCTCCAATTATAGTTGTTCACCAAATTAGTTCACTAATTTTGTGTTTGTTTGGGTTGTTGTTAATTAAACGCACTTTATGTTTATGTGTTAATGTCACCAATATACGAAAAGAAGCACTTCGGGGTCACCTTTGCGCTATTACCTTTTTTAAAGAATATTTCAACGTTGTAAAATTTATTTAATGTATTTAAACTAGAAACCAGAGCTTAGTCTTTTTAACACAATTGTATCTCAAAAAAAAAGAAAAGAATAAAAAGGTGCAGAAGCCGGCGACTTAGCGAGCGTCATTTTTCGGGGGATAGAGAGAGAGAGAGAGGGAGAGAGCTCTGCACAATGAGAGCTAAACGCTGGCTTTTGCAGCTAAGCTGCGTTTAACAGAGTATGCATATGCAACAACTATTTATGTTACGCCTCACAGGGCGACATATTCAATATATATACATAATTAAAGTGATTGTAGCTTCGTTGCGGCTGCTGCCAACAAACCTATATAATCATAAAATTTAAGCATAGATATGAGTATAACTGAATAAATATATCATAATATATATATAAGTATAAGAATATATTTTCAGATCTAAATATGAACATAAATACAAATATATCTACATATACTCGTATATGTAACGAGCCGTTACAGTGGGATTACAGTGATGTAGGGTGCTAACGCTGGTTAACAGATCTAACAGCTGCTTAAACATGTGTCGTGGAAAAATAGTAAAAGAATAGCCCAAAGAGGAGTCGAGTTCGTGAAGCGCGTCATTAAAGTCCCCAGTACCCTAAGTTGTAAAGTTGTCGGTGCATCGAGGAAATAAGTCGTTCTTTATAAAGTTGATTCTCATATTTCACTATATATACTTCTAACGATCTTAATAATAATAAACAGAACATAATCAGTCCTGAAGCACTCTATCAAAACAGTGTAACATTGAAGACTTATTGTAACATTACAGAGGCTAAAAAAAGTAAAGCAACAGTGAAAAAATTAATTCCATCATAACTTGAAACGCACAAAAATAATCACCGTTACAAAAAGCAGAAGCAGCATAAGTAGTGCAAACGGAAAAATTAGTATGTGCGATTTCAGATTACACTAGATAAAGAGAAACAACGACAGCAATACCTCGTCATTATATCACAATCACAAGAGACAAAGCAAAAATAGTGCAGTTGGAAGCAGATCAATAAAAAGTAACAACTCGATAGTTAAAAACGTATCGATGAAACGCACTGAAACGCAGCGCCTAAACGTGAGAATATCTAAAAATAAGAAACTGGAAGAAGAATGTGCAGTAGGAAGGAAGAAAAAATTGAAGAAGAAATTTCGAATATGAACGAGCTTCAAGAAATTAACATTAAAAACATGCAACAAATAATTCAAATTTTGACATTAAAGATACAAGCAGACGCGTGCACACAAAGTGAAACAAAAATTGCTCCTGATAATTTTGTAAAAGATCTTGCCAGACTTCGATGGCGACAGTGTGCCAGTTGAGCATTTGTTTGCAAATTTCGAAGAAAATGTAGAGGCATATGAACTTAGTGACAAACAGAAATATGTGCAAGCTCGCGGAAAGATGACAAAGGTGGCAAATTTACTTTTGGAAACGGTCGTAGTTAATTTATATGAATAGTTGAAAAGGGTTTTAATTTCTGAGCATAGCGTAATGGTTACGTGCCGATATACATTCAAAGCTTATAGAGAAAGAAGAAGAAAGACGAACATTTTCAAGAATACGTGTTGCATATGAAGAAAAGTTCTGCAAAGAGACACAGTGTGTAAATAACGTGGCAAAATGCAGGGTCAAACGCAGTTTCTAATTATGGATTATCTTTATTATGCGCGAGTGCGTCTTTACTTGTTGAAGAATTGAGAGCAACTTAACTTAGAAGAGTACAATGCAAAAAGACAACACAATACTTGTGTGACCAGAGCTTCGACATTAATCGGTATAGCGATACTTAAGTATTAATCTTTGCTGTAATATTCAAACATATTTCAACACTACATACCAAGATTAATAACAATACATTTCATTAATACATTTCACATGTTTGTTCTTTTGTAAATTATTGGTTAACACATCAGACATCACATCACTTGTACATACATATTCAATATCCAGCTCGTTGTTAGCATACAACTCTCGAACATGATGATACTTAATATCAATATGTTTGCTACGATTATACAACGTTGGATTCTTAGCTAGACATTGTGCGTTTTGATTGTCGCTATATCATAAGACAGATTTAGTTTTTTAAATCCCATTTCATGTAACAATTTTATGAGATACATCGCGTCTCTCGCCGCAGTTCAATGTACTCGGCTTCAGTACTGCTCAAAGATACCAGACTTTGCTTTTTAGACTCTCACGAAATCGCGCCTCCTGTACCAAGGAAGACGAATCCACTATAAGATTTACGGTCTGCGGTCTGCAGTATCATTTGCCCAATGGGCGTCGACGTAGCCATGTAACGGTTTTCCCGAACACCGCCTGATAATGAAGTTTCAGATTAGGTGTTCCTTTGACATACCTTAGCACACGCTTAGCTGCAACTTCGTGTTGCTTGCGAAGTTTTGAGTTATTTTGCGCCAGTTTTTCCGCAGAGTGTAATATATCTGGCCTTGTTGTTATGGCGTTCCTCGTTAATAGCCTCGCAGTTGTTATCATCGCACTTGACTTGATGACCGGCATCCAGTGGTGTAGCAACAGCCTTACACATTCACATGCCCCAAGCATGTATCACGTTTTCCAAGTACTGCCTGCGACCAATAGTTATGTTGCCAATTTCTCCTTCACATTCTACTTCTATTCCTAAGAAGTGACAGAGCTGGACCCCATATACGATTTCTCCTTCACATTCTACTTCTATTCCTAGAAGTGACGGCTACTCATTAACTACGTCAAACTCATTGGCGATTGACAGTTTGATGCTCAACAAGTTATCTTTGGTTGAGCTAGCAATGCGAGTTGACTTTGTCTGAAAATTCTCAAAGCTTCCCTACTGAAGTCGAATCCACCTTCTTCAGCCCAATAAGATCCGTGATATGCGATTGGAAAACTAATCGCTATTGTTAAAGCTTTTGCTTAGAATGATCCAAAGCCGCACGATAATTTGCACTTGATATTTCTAGCGAACGTACTGAGTCCAAAGATATACCCGATAAATACGACCGCAAGTGCTCAGTGTCTTTGTCAATAATTGAGTTAAACATGGATATGAAGTTTGCATATTCCGTGTAATCACGAAAAAACGAGTTCAGCTTGAGCTCCAGTAAGCGGGGTCGATGAGAGCGATCAATATATATGGAGTTAACCGCTCAGCTGTCGACTCAACATTCCGAAATGTTGACGATAAGGGACGCGATTCGCACATTTCAAGCTGCCTTTTTAAACGAAATGCCACCTGCTACAAATAGCAGCTGTGTCACATGACTTATGCTTAGACGTCACAGTCACAGCACAATAATGTTCATGCTTAACGCACAACGGACAACCGACTGAACAAATGCACCGACAATGTACGGCTTCTATGTATCGCCCACGCACAGCTGCTCATGTACCGACGCACGAAACAAGTTCACCAAAAGTTCAAAGCGAAGCAGAGGCACACTACACAGCGATTATATGGCAAATTTCTTTTGCACTTGTCTTATTATTTGATTTGTGCACCTTTGGCTGGCTGCTCCAATTATAGTTGTTCACCAAATTAGTTCACTAATTTTGTGTTTGTTTGGGTTGTTGTTTATTAAACGCACTTTATGTTTTAATCACAACGATATACGAAAAGAAGCACTTCGGGGTCACCTTTGCGCTATTACCTTTTTTAAAGAATATTTCAACGTTGTAAAATTTATTGAATGTATTTAGACTAGAAACCAGAGCTTAGTGTTTTTAACACAATTGTATCTCAAAAAAAAAGAAAAGAATAAAAAGGTGCAGAAGCCGGCGGCTTAGCGAGCGCCCTCTTTCGAGAGAGAGAGAGAGAGAGAGGGAGAGAGCGACTGCACAATGAGAGCTAAACGCTGGCTTCTGCAGCTAAGCTACGTTTAACAGAGTATGCATATGCAACAACTATTTATGTTACGCCTCACAGGGCGACATATTCAATATAATATACATAATTAAAGTGATTGTAGCTTCGTTGCAGCTGCTGCCAACAAACCTATATAATCATAAGTGTATATTTAAGCATAGATATAAATATAACTAAATAAATATATCATTATATATATATAAGTATATGAAAATATATACAGATCTAAATATGAACATAAATACAAATATATCTACATATATATGTAACGAGCCGTTACAGTGGGATTACAGTGCTGTAGGGTGCTAACGCTGGTTAACAGATCTAACAGCTGCATAAGCATGTGTCGCAGAAAAATAGTAAAAGAACAGCCCAAAGAGGAAGTCGAGTTCGTGAAGCGCGTCATAAAAGTCCCCAGTACCCTAAGTTGTAAAGTTGTCGGTGCGTCGAGGAAATAAGTCGTTCTTTATAAAGTTGATTCTCATATTTCACTATATATACTTCTAACTATCTTAATATATACATATAATCAGAACATAATCAGATCCTGAGCATTCAATCCAAACAGCGTAACATTGAAGACTTATTGTAAAATTAAGAGGTTAAAAAAGTAAAGCAACAGTGAAAAAATTAATTCCATAATAACTTGAAACGCACAAAAATAATCACCGTTACAAAAAGCAGAAGCAGCATAAGTAGTGCAAACGGAAAAATTAGTATGTGCGATTTCAGATACACTAGATAAAGAGAAACTGAGACAGCAATACCTCGTCATCAGATCACAATCACAAAAGACAAAGCAAAATTAGTGCAGTTGGAAGCAGATCAATAAAAAGTAACAACTCTATAGTTAAAAACGTATCGATGAAACGCACTGAAACGCAGCGCCTAAACGTGAGGAATATCTAAAAATAAGAAACTGGAAGAAAGTGCAGTAGGCGGTCGTGCAGTCGAAATGCCTGTAAACAAAAAATTTGAAGAAGAAATTTCGAAATGAACGAGCTTCAAGAAATTAACATTAAAAACACGCAACAAATAATTCAAATTTTGATATTAAAAATACAAGCAGACGAGTGCAGATAAAGTGAAAATAAAATTGCTCCTGATAATTTTGTAAAAGATCTTGTCAGACTTCGATGGCGACAGTGTGCCGGTCGATTTGAAGAAAATGCAGAGGCATATGAACTTAGTGTTAAACAGAAATATGTGCAAGCTCGCGTAAAGATGTCAAAGGTGGCAAATTTACGTTTGGAACTGTCGTAGTTGATTTATACTGAATAGTTGAAAAGGGTTTCATTTCTGAGCATACGCGTATATGGATAAGTGCCGATATACATTCAAAGCTTATAAGAAGAAGAAAGACGAACATTTTCAAGAATACGTGTTGCATATGAAGAAAAGTTCTGCAAAGAGGCACAGTGTGTAAATAACGTGGCAAAATGAAGGGTCAAACGCAGTTTCTAATTATAGATTATCTTTATTATGCGCGAGTGCGTTGAAGAATTGAGAGCAACTAACTTAGAAGAGTACAATGCAAAAAGACAACACAATACTTGTGTGACCAGAGCTTCGACATTAATCGATATAGCGATACTTAAGTATTAATATTTGCTGTAATATTCAAACATATTTCAACACTACATACCAAGATTAATAACAATGCATTTCATTAATACATTTCACATTTTTGTTCTTTTGTAAATTACTGGTTAACACATCAGACATCACATCACTTGTCCATACATATTCAATATCAAGCTCTTTGTTAGCATACAATTCTCGAACATGATGATGCTTAATATCAATATGTTTGCTACGATTATACAACGTTGGGTTCTTGTGCATTTTGATTGTCGCAATATAATAAGACAGATTTAGTTTTTTTAAACCCATTTCATGTAACAATTTTATGAGATACATCGCCTCTCTCGCCGCAGTTGATAATTCAATATACTCGGCTTCAGTACTGCTCAAGATACCAGACTTTGCTTCTTAGACTCTCACGAAATCGCGCCTCCTGTATCAAGGAAGTCGAATCCACTATAAGATTTACGGTCTGCGGTCTTCAGTATCATTTGCCCAATGCGCGTCGACGTAGCCATGTAACGGTTTTCCCGTAACCTGATAATGAAGTTTCAGATTAGGTGTTCCTTTGACATACCTTAGTTCATGCTTAGCTGCAACTTCGTGTTGATTGCGAAGTTTGAGTTACTTTGCGCCAGTTTTGCCGCAGAGTGTAATATATCTGGTCTTGTTGTTATGGCGTTCCTCGTTAATAGCCTTGCAGTTGTTATCATCGCACTTGACTTGATGACCGGCATCCAGTGGTGTAGCAACAGCCTTACTCATTCACATGACCCAAGCATGTAGCGCGTTTTCCTCCTACTGCCTGCGACCAATAGTTATGTTGCTAATTTCTACTTCACATTCTAAACTCATTGGCGATTGACAGTTTGATGCTTAACTAGTTATCTTTGGTTGAGCTAGCAATGCGAGTTGACTTTGTCTGAAAATTCTCAAAGCTTCCCTATTGAAGTCGAATCCACCTTCTTCAGCCCAATAAGATCCGTGATATGTGATTGGAAAACTAATCGCTTATTGTTAAAGCTTTTGCTTAGAATGTCCAAAGCCGCACGATAATTTGCACTTGATATTTGTAGCGAACGTACTGAGTCTAAAAATAAGCAAATGCTCAATGTCTTTGTCAATAATTGAGTTAAACATGGATAGAAGTTTGCATATTCCGTGTAATCACGAAAAAACGAGGGCATCTTGAGCTCGGGTAAGCGGGGTCGATGAGAGCGATCAATATGTATAGGAGTTAACCGCTCAGCTGTCGACTCAACATTCCGAAATGTTGACGATAAAGGACGCGATTGGCACATGTCAAGTTGCCTTTTTAATCGAAATGCCACCTGCTACAAATAGCCTCAGAACGTTTCTGCTTAACTCACTGCCTATTTCATCGTAGTCAAGACGTTAATAGTTCCAAGGTTAACTTAATTTGAGCCGAATAAATCGAGCTTATTACAGACACTGGCCACAACACGTAGCGCTGTGTTCATGCTTATGCTTGAGGCACACACAAAATTGATGCCAAACGCACAAGGAAACCGACTGAACAAGTGCACCGACAATGTGCGGCTTCTATGTATCGCCCACGCACAGCTGCTTATGTACCGACGCACGAAACAAGTTCATAAAAGTTCAAAGCGAAGCAGAGCACACTACACAGCGATTATATGGCAAATTTCTATGGCACTTGTCTTATTATTTGATTTGTGCACCTTTGCCTGGCTGCTCCAATTATAGTTGTTCACCAAATTAGTTCCCTAATTTTGTGTTTGTTTGGGTTGTTGTTTATTAAACGCACTTTATGTTTTAATCATAACAATATACGAAAAGAAGCACTTCGGGGTCACCTTTGTGCTATTACATTTTTAAAGAATATTTCAACGTTGTAAAATTTATTGAATGTATTTAGAGTGGAAACCAGAGCTTAGTGTTTTAACACAATTGTATCTCAAAAAAAAACTCTGTTAAACGTGGCTTAGCTGCAGAAGCCGGCGCCTTAGCGAGCGCCCTTTTTCGAGAGAGAGAGAGAGAGACAGAGAGAGAGAGAGAGGGAGAGGGAGAGAGCGAGGGAGAGAGCTCTGCACAATGAGAGCTAAACGATGGCTTCTGCAGCTAAGCTACGTTTAACAGAGTACGCATATGCAACAACTATTTATGTTACGCCTCAAAGGGCGACATATTCAATATATACTCGTATACATAATTAAAGTGATTGTATCTTCGTTGCAGCTGCTGCCAACAAACCTATATAATCATAAGTATATATTTAAGCATATATAGATATATAACTAAACAAATATATCATTATATTTATATAAGTATATGAAAATATATACAGATCTAAATATGAACATAAATACATATATATAATATATCTACATATATATGTAACGAGCCGTTACAGTGGAATTACAGTGCTGTATAGTGCTAACGCTGGTTAACAGATCTAAAGTTGCATAAGCATGTGTCGCAGAAAAATAGTAAAAGAACAGCCCAAAGAGGAAGTCGAGTTCGTGAAGCGCGTCATAAAAATCCCCAGTACCCTAAGTTGTAAAGTTGTCGGTGCATCGAGGAAATAAGTCGTTCTTTATAAAGTTGATTCTCATATTTCACTATAAATACTTCTAACAATCTTAATAATAATATACAGAACATAATCGGTCCTGAATTCAATCCAAACAGCGTAACATTGAAGACTTATTGTAAAATTAAAAGGTTAAAAAAGTAAGGCAACAGTAAAAAAATTAATTCCACAATAACTTGAAACGCACAAAAAAATCACCGTTACAAAAAGCAGAAGCAGCATAAGTAGTGCAAACGGAAAATTAGTATGTGCGATTTCAGATACACTAGATAAAGAGAAATAGAGACAGCAGTACCTCGTCATCAGATCACAATCACAAGAGACAAAGCAAAATTAGTGCAGTTGGAAGCAGATCAATAAAAAGTAACAACTCGATAGTTAAAAACGTATCGATGAAACGCACTGAAACGCAGCGCCTAAACGTGAGAATATCTAAAAATAAGAAACTGGAAGAAAGTGCAGTAGGCGGTCGTGCAGTCGAAATGCCTGTAAACAAAAAATTTGAAGAAGAAATTTCGAAAATGAACGAGCTTCAAGAAATTAACATTAAAAATACGCAACAAATAATTCAAATTTTGATATTAAAAATACAAGCAGACGAGTGCAGACAAAGTGAAAATAAAATTGCTCCTGATAATTTTGTAAAAGATCTTGTCAGACTTCAATGGCGACAGTGTGCCGGTCGATTTCGAAGAAAATGCAGAGGCATATGAACTTAGTGACAAACAGAAATATGTGCAAGCTCGCGTAAAGATGTCAAAGGTGGCAAATTTACGTTTGGAAACTGTCGTAGTTAATTTATATGAATAGTTGAAAAGGGTTTCATTTCTGAGCATACGCGTATATGGATAAGTGCCGATATACATTCAAAGCTTATAGAGAGAAAGAAGAAGAAAGACGAACATTTTCAAGAATACGTGTTGCATATGAAGAAAAGTTCTGCAAAGAGGCACAGTGTATAAATAACGTGGCAAAATGAAGGGTCAAACGCAGTTTCTAATTATGGATTATCTTTATTATGCGCGAGTGCGTTGAAGAATTGAGAGCAACATAACTTAGAAGAGTTCAATGCAAAAAGACAACACAATACTTGTGTGACCAGAGCTTCGACATTAATCGATATAGCGATACTTAAGTATTAATCTTTGCTGTAATATTCAAACATATTTCAACACTACATACCAAGATTAATAACAATGCATTTCATTAATACATTTCACATTTTTGTTCTTTTGTAAATTATTGGTTAACACATCAGACATCACATCACTTGTACATACATATTCAATATCAAGCTCTTTGTTAGCATACAATTCTCGAACATGATGATGCTTAATATCAATATGTTTGCTACGATTATGCAACGTTGGGTTCTTGTGCATTTTGATTGTCGCAATATAATAAGACAGATTTAGTTTTTTTAAAACCCATTTCATGTAACAATTTTATGAGATACATCGCCTCTCTCGCCGCAGTTGATAATTCAATATACTCGGCTTCAGTACTGCTCAAAGATACCAGACTTTGCTTCTTAGACTCTCACGAAATCGCGCCTCCTGTATCAAGGAAGTCGAATCCACTATAAGATTTACGGTCTGCGGTCTTCAGTATCATTTGCCCAATGCGCGTCGACGTAGCCATGTAACGGTTTTCCCGTAACCTGATAATGAAGTTTCAGATTAGGTGTTCCTTTGACATACCTTAGTACACGCTTAGCTGCAACTTCGTGTTGATTGCGAAGTTTTGAGTTACTTTGCGCCAATTTTGCCGCAGAGTGTAATATATCTGGTCTTGTTGTTATGGCGTTCCTCGTTAATAGCCTTGCAGTTGTTATCATCGCACTTGACTTGATGACCGGCATCCAGTGGTGTAGCATTCACATGACCCAAGCATGTAGCGCGTTTTCCACCTACTGCCTGCGACCAATAGTTATGTTGCTAATTTCTACTTCACATTCTAAACTCATTGGCGATTGACAGTTTGATGCTTAACTAGTTATCTTTGGTTGAGCTAGCAATGCAAGTTGACTTTGTCTGAAAATTCTCAAAGCTTCCCTATTGAAGTCGAATCCACCTTCTTCAGCCCAATAAGATCCGTGATATGTGATTGGAAAACTAATCGCTTATTGTTAAAGCTTTTGCTTAGAATGTCCAAAGCCGCACGATAATTTGCACTTGATATTTGTAGCGAACGTACTGAGTCTAAAGATAAGCAAATGCTCAATGTCTTTGTCAATAATTGAGTTAAACATGGATATGAAGTTTGCATATTCCGTGTAATCACGAAAAACGAGGGCATCTTGAGCTCCGGTAAGCGGGGTCGATGAGAGCGATTAATATGTATAGGAGTTAACCGCTCAGCTGTCGACTCAACATTCCGAAATGTTGACGATAAAGGACGCGATTGGCACATGTCAAGTTGCCTTTTTAATCGAAATGCCACCTGCTACAAATAGCCTCAGAACGTTTCTGCTTAACTCACTGCCTATTTCATCGTAGTCAAGACGTTAATAGTTCCAAGGTTAACTTAATTTGAGCCGAATATTTCGAGCTTATTACAGACACTGGCCACAACACGTAGCGCTGTGTTCTTGCTTATGCTTGAGGCACACACAAAATTGATGCCAAACGCACAAAGGAAACCGACTGAACAAGTGCACCGACAATGTGCGGCTTCTATGTATCGCCCACGCACAGCTGCTCATGTACCGACGCACGAAACAAGTTCATAAAAGTTCAAAGCGAAGCAGAGGCACACTACACAGCGATTATATGGCAAATTTCTATGGCACTTGTCTTATTATTTGATTTGTGCACCTTTGCCTGGCTGCTCCAATTATAGTTGTTCACCAAATTAGCTCACTAATTTTGTGTTTGTTTGGGTTGCTGTTTATTAAACGCACTTTATGTTTTAATCATAACAATATACGAAAAGAAGCACTTCGGGGTCACCTTTGTGCTATTACATTTTTAAAGAATATTTCAACGTTGTAAAATTTATTGAATGTATTTAGAGTGGAAACCAGAGCTTAGTGTTTTTAACACAATTGTATCTCAAAAAAAAACTCTGTTAAACGTGGCTTAGCTGCAGAAGCCGGCGCCTTAGCGAGCGCCCTTTTTCGAGAGAGAGAGAGAGAGAGAGAGAGAGAGAGAGAGAGAGGGGAGAGAGAGAGGGAGAGAGAGAGGGAGAGAGCTCTGCACAATGAGAGCTAAACGATGGCTTCTGCAGCTAAGCTACGTTTAACAGAGTACGCATATGCAACAACTATTTATGTTACGCCTCAAAGGGCGACATATTCAATATATACTCGTATACATAATTAAAGTGATTGTATCTTCGTTGCAGCTGCTGCTAACAAACCTATATAATCATAAGTATATATTTAAGCATAAATAGATATATAACTAAACAAATATATCATTATATTTATATAAGTATATGAAAATATATACAGATCTAAATATGAACATAAATACGTATATATAATATATCTACATATATATGTAACGAGCCGTTACAGTGGAATTACAGTGCTGTATAGTGCTAACGCTGGTTAACAGATCTAATAGTTGCATAAGCATGTGTCGCAGAAAAATAGTAAAAGAACAGCCCAAAGAGGAAGTCGAGTTCGTGAAGCGCGTCATAAAAATCCCCAGTACCCTAAGTTGTAAAGTTGTCGGTGCATCGAGGAAATAAGTCGTTCTTTATAAAGTTGATTCTCATATTTCACTATAAATACTTCTAACAATCTTAATAATAATATACAGAACATAATCGGTCCTGAATTCAATCCAAACAGCGTAACATTGAAGACTTATTGTAAAATTAAAAGGTTAAAAAAGTAAGGCAACAGTAAAAAAATTAATTCCACAATAACTTGAAACGCACAAAAAAATCACCGTTACAAAAAGCAGAAGCAGCATAAGTAGTGCAAACGAAAAAAATTAGTATGTGCGATTTCAGATACACTAGATAAAGAGAAATAGAGACAGCAGTACCCCGTCATCAGATCACAATCACAAGAGACAAAGCAAAATTGGTGCAGTTGGAAGCAGATCAATAAAAAGTAACAACTCGATAGTTAAAAACGTATCGATGAAACGCACTGAAACGCAGCGCCTAAACGTGAGAATATCTAAAAATAAGAAACTGGAAGAAAGTGCAGTAGGCGGTCGTGCAGTCGAAATGCCTGTAAACAAAAAATTTGAAAAAGAAATTTCGAAAATGAACGAGCTTCAAGAAATTAACATTAAAAACACGCAACAAATAATTCAAATTTTGATATTAAAAATACAAGCAGACGAGTGCAGACAAAGTGAAAATAAAATTGCTCCTGATAATTTTGTAAAAGATCTTGTCAGACTTCGATGGCGACAGTGTGCCGGTCGATTTCGTAGAAAATGCAGAGGCATATGAACTTAGTGTTAAACAGAAATATGTGCAAGCTCGCGTAAAGATGTCAAAGGTGGCAAATTTACGTTTGGAAACTGTCGTAGTTAATTTGTATGAATAGTTGAAAAGGCTTTTAATTTCTTAGCATAGCGTATATGGATAAGTGCCGATATACTCGTACATTCAAAGCTTATAGAGAGAAAGAAGAAGAAAGACGAACATTTTCAAGAATACGTGTTGCATATGAAGAAAAGTTCTTCAATGAGACACAGTGTGTAAATAACGTGGCAAAATGCAGGGTCAAACGCGGTTTCTAATTATGGATTATCTTTATTATGCGCGAGTGCGTCTTTACTTGTTGAAGAATTGAGAGCAACTTAACTTAGAAGAGTACAATGCAAGAAGACAACACAATACTTGTGAGACCAGAGCTTCAACATTAATCGGTATAGGGTGTAGTAGTCAATTAATAGTAATATTTTCTCTGTACAATTTTGTCCACTCTAAATTAGTAGTTGTTGATTAGACGGCCGTTCAAACGAAGGGATAAGCAGATGACCGACGAGAAAAGAACCACTCAAACGCAGCACGAAATCGCTCACTCAAGAAGCGCTCAGCAAAAAGCGTTGCAATAAGCGTAAGGTTCAAGTGAGGTCTGGTCGCGGTCAAACCCTCAAGGTTATTGAAACAAATAAGTCGTGTATTTGCGAATCGACCAGCATAGAAAAACATTGTGTAAAAAAACACGTGATGGTAACTTCCAGAGTTAAAGTGCATCACAAATAGATATACGAGGTGTGTTCAAAAGTATCGCGAATGTTGTGTTTCTTCAGATATTATTTATTTATTCATGAATATCTATTTTGTCCCCTTCAAAGTAATCCCCATGATATTACACACTTGTGCCAACGGTTTTTCCAATCTTCGAAGCACTTCAAAAAATCATTTTTTTTATCTTGTTCAGCTCCTCCTTCGATCCCGTCTTTATCTCGTCAAGCGTAGCGTAACGTCGTCCTTTCATGGGCCTCTTCAGTTTAGGGAACAAGAAAAAGACACAGGGGCCAGATCTGGGGAATACGGTGGCTGCGGCATCATTAGTGTGTTGTTTTTTGCCAAAAAGTCGCGCACAAGCAACGATGTGTGAGCAGGGGCGTTATCGTGGTGCAAAAGCCAATTTTTGTTCTTCCACAAATCCGGGCGTTTCTGGCGGATTGCTTCGCGCAAATTGCGCATAACTTGCAGGTAATATTCCTTATTGACCGTTCTACCCTGTGGCAAGAACTCATGATGCACCACGCCCCTGCAATCGAAGAAAACTGTCAGCAAAACTTTCACATTCGACAGAACTTGGCGCGCTTTTTTCGGTCTTGGTTCGTGCGGCAGCTTCCATTGAGATGATTGAGCTTTGGTTTCCACGTCGTAACCATAAACCCTCGATTCGTCACCAGTTATGACCCTCTGGAGCAAATTTGGGTCGTCGCGGACAGAGTCCAACATCTCATTAGCAATGTTCATGCGATGCTGTTTTTGGTCGCAATTGAGCAATTTTGGTACGAATTTCGCGGCGACCCGTCTCATGCCCAAATCATTGATAAAAATCGAACGGCATGAGCCAATCGATATGTCTAGCTCCTCAGCAACTTCTCTAACGGTGATTCGACGATTGGCCAATACCATTTTCTCCACTCCATTAATTTTTTCGTCTGTTGTTGAAGTGCTCGGGCGTCCGGCACGCTCTTCGTCGTTCACATCTTCTCGGCCTTCTGAGAACATTTTGTACCACCGATAAACGTTGCTTCGGTCCAAGGTAGCTTCTCCGTATGCCACAATCAACATTCGGAATGCATCCGCGCACTTAATTTCGTTTTTCACACAAAATTTGATACAGGTTCTTTGATCCATTTTTTTGAATAGGTAAAAATCGAAGACGATCCAAAACACGTGCAAGCAAAGCAGCTGTCAACAATTAAGTGAACATTCAAAATGGCCGAGCTTGTCGGCATAAGTGAGAGACATGAGTACCAACATAACGCTACAAAAAATCGAAATTCGATTATACGTAACCCGCGAAAATTCAAAATTCGCGATACTTTTGAGCACACCTCGTATTATTGTGAAAGTGCGGTGGATAATAAAAAGGCCATTCTTGGGCAAAGAGTATGGACCAGACCTGCCACCAGTTTGAGCCAGCTGCACGCCTTCATAATTAACACCGCGGGAGTGATTCACCCCGACGAGGTTATAACTAGTCAACCTTACTTCATTGCATCGACCAGAAGCGCCGCTTAAGCGGGACGGAAGTGAGGAAGTGTGCTTAATCCAAGAGGACAACTTCATCCCCCGGATCCCGACTTAGCGCATATTCGCTATATGGAAATCAAATAATTCCGAATTTATTATCAGCTGGTGCCAGATTACCTTAAAAGTTAATCAATGAAGACGTGAATGATCAGTCCGCTGTGTGGTGCACGCACCTACTTACAAACACAAGTAATTTTTTTTGAGCTAAAGTGCTTATCAGCGTTTGTGTTTTGTAAAAGCGTGGATGACCAGACCATAAAGTTTGAACAGGTCACTTGCTAATAAAATTCAGCGTATTTAAACAAGCGCAACTCGTAATTGGCGAAAGGCCCTAAATTACTTTGAATGTATCTAAATAATTAATTGTAAGAAATATTACTATTGAAGTTTTTTTTTATTATTAATATGGTTGAATAATTTTATAAATATGTCATGAAAAAAAAAGAGTAATAGTAGGTGATACATTAATATTTAACAATACACTGGCTGGTATTAAATCAAACGGATTGTCAAATGTAAATTATATACATATATGTGTTTTCTAATGTTGTAAATAATTCTTTAAACAGCTTCATCTCTGCGTCGACGAACATTGGGCCCAACGATCGCATCGACTTAAAAAATTAAATAAACCAAAACGTAGAGTGAGTAATGAAATAGCTATAATGTAGGTACATAAACAATTAGATATGTATGACCTACTTAGTAAATAAGAAAAACCATATATATATGGTATATACGAGGTGTGTTCAAAAAGTATCGCGAATTTTGAATTTTCGCGGGTTACGTATAATCGAATTTCGATTTTTTTGTAGGGTTATGTTGGTACTCATGTCTCTCACTTATGCCGACAAGCTCGGCCATTTTGAATGTTCACTTAATTGTTGACAGCTGCTTTGCTTGCACGTGTTTTGGATCGTCTTCGATTTTTACCTATTCAAAAAATGGATCAAAGAACCTGTATCAAATTTTGTGTGAAAGACGAAATTAAGTGCGCGAATGCATTCCGAATGTTGATTGTGGCATACGGAGAAGCTACCTTGGACCGAAGCAACGTTTATCGGTGGTACAAAATGTTCTCAGAAGGCCGAGAAGATGTGAACGACGAAGAGCGTGCCGGACGCCCGAGCACTTCAACAACAGACGAAAAAATTAATGGAGTGGAGAAAATGGTATTGGCCAATCGTCGAATCACCGTTAGAGAAGTTGCTGAGGAGCTAGACATATCGATTGGCTCATGCCATTCGATTTTTATCAATGATTTGGGCATGAGACGGGTCGCCGCGAAATTCGTACCAAAATTGCTCAATTGCGACCAAAAACAGCATCGCATGAACATTGCTAATGAGATGTTGGACTCTGTCCGCGACGACCCAAATTTGCACGAACCAAGACCGAAAAAAGCGCGCCAAGTTCGGTCGAATGTGAAAGTTTTGCTGACAGTTTTCTTCGATTGCAGGGGCGTGGTGCATCATGAGTTCTTGCCACAGGGTAGAACGGTCAATAAGGAATATTACCTGCAAGTTATGCGCAATTTGCGCGAAGCAATCCGCCAGAAACGCCCGGATTTGTGGAAGAACAAAAATTGGCTTTTGCACCACGATAACGCCCCTGCTCACACATCGTTGCTTGTGCGCGACTTTTTGGCCAAAAACAACACACTAATGATGCAGCCACCGTATTCCCCAGATCTGGCCCCCTGTGACTTTTTCTTGTTCCCTAAACTGAAGAGGCCATGAAAGGACGACGTTACGCTACGCTTGACGAGATAAAGACGGGATCGAAGGAGGAGCTGAACAAGATAAAAAAAAGATTTTTTGAAGTGCTTCGAAGATTGAAAAAACCGTTGGCACAAGTGTGTAATCTCATGGGGATTACTTTGAAGGGGACAAAATAGATATTCATGAATAAATAAATAATATCTGAAAAAAAACACAAAATTCGCGATACTTTTTGCACACTTCGTATACAAAAAAAAAAAGGAGATGATCCACAGCAAATACGCCAAGTGATACTTGTTTTCTAAAAAAATATAAAATGTATTCCATATATATATAAGCCTTAAATATAAGTAAAGCATTCGAAGGTTGAATTTGAGCATGAAGCTACATGTCAATGCTAAACAAAAAAAAATAGAATTTAAATTTAACAATGATAATAATTAATTAAGAAAAAGAAAATGTACTCATAGATTATAACTCAATTAGATAATAGAAAATAGAATTAAGAGTAATGTTCACAACATACAAAATTAAGTTAAGAGAGAATACATGAATTTGCAAGCCATTTAAAATGAGGAGATAAAGAGTAGAATTCGTCTGTCGAGTATCCATGCTAGGTTTTTACAGGATGTGGTAGGATTTTAAGAGTCCGTCCAAGGGATAATGTATCAAAATTTATATCATTATCATGGTAGGGTGGGTAAAGAAGAGGGACAACTGTCATCTATGTTCCCTCTAATAGGACTAGTGTCTCGGTATAGTTATAGGACGTGTCGGCGTCACCCATGAAATGATAATTGAAGTTCATAACCCAAGTGGTTACTTGTTTTTGTAAACGCGCACTAATTAAATGTGGCAGAGTACATCCGTATTGATTGAGTGAGAAAGAACCCCGACAATCCGGCGAGCTAGTACGAGCATAGCGAGAGTGCGCACCTCAAGCTCAACAATACACCGGTCACTTAAATTGGCAAGTTCATCAGCCGATCATTAGTAAGACCAAATAAGTTATCCTAAAGAATATAGCTTATACAAAAAGAAATAATACCCTGGTACTACTACACATTTTGGCGCCCAACATGAGGGGCCCGAGCAGCTTACTAGTAGATTCTAGACCACATTAATAGAGTAATACTTTTAGAGTTGGATATCTTTAGAAAATAATTAGAAATTTTGCTTGGTTCCCCAGCTCATCCATTGATCCAACCAAATAACTAACTTCAATTTTTGTTTCCCAATTTTCATAAGTCATGACATACCGATTCACGACTTGAATCTGTTTTAGGATTTCGCAACTACAATTCTCCAATTGGATTGGTTGACCAAAACAGACTCATAGTAATGAACTGCGTATTTATAGTGACTAAGTGATAAAATATCTTTGATTACAAGTATAGAGGATTGTTTTGGATACTTCGATTTCAATTCTGTATAATGGGATTGATCGATAGATCGCAATAGATATATTTGAATAAAATAGATAAACTAACTGAGACCTAGTTTTAAAAATAATGTTGTAAAAATGTTAGCATGTGAGAAAGACAGACATTATAATAATCAAAAATAGCTATCGCAATTATTACGATTTAATCATTTATACATTTTTTGTTCTTTAATATCAATACGTTATTATATTATTTATATCTTCTAAATAATCATGGCTGTAAGACGTAGCCAAGAAGATATTACAGTTGCTTTAGGAACAGCTGACCCTTTTTGCGGTATTTGCAACGAAGTTTTAAACGAAATAGAACTTATAGCAAACACCCCATGTAAACACAGATTTCACAAACTTTGCATTTTAGAACACATTAGGAAGGTTTCAAACTGTCCAACATGTTCGGCATACTGCACCGCTATGGCGTTGACATTTTCCAATAATACCCTATTCGCTGAATTGCAGCAAGAGGGGTCGTTACAACCCAGCGCAAGTGAATCTCAAGATCCCAATGACTTTCATAAGAAGCCGACAAGAAGACAGCAGAATTCGAATAAGAATCGAGGAGCGACTCCCAGACGAGGTATATCAACTAGATATACACAAAGAACGACTTCAGACCGAAATTTAGCTGATCCCGGTAACGGCAGTAATCTTTCCTTGAATAGCCAAGTCGAGATAGCCAATTACGTACAGTCCGCAGTAACGCTCCAACAATCGCAATTGCTAGAAAACATCACTTCAATGTTAACTAAAACGATTGAAACATCCATCCAAAGACAGTTAACCTTGCTTCACCTAGGGAAGTCCGAGCGAACAACAGCTCCAAATTTAAATAATACAGCACAAACTCATAACGTAGGGAACGAACAACCAGCCTTGAACCGATCCGAGCTGTTACTTAACCTTTCAGGAAATAGTGTACCGCGTAGCAGCGCTAGCTCACAAATAGCACCTGAAAAAGTTTTAAATATAATGCAAAATTGGCGCATTAAATTCGATGGTTCAAAAAACGGTATGAGAACTGAAGAGTTTATTTATCGTATCCAGGCACTTACCAGACAGAACCTTAACAATGATCTCAAACTTCTCTGCGATCACCTCTATCTACTCTTAAGTGGTAAAGCGAACGATTGGTACTGGAAACCCGCACATATTCAGAATTCACTTGGGATCATTATTGTGGAGAATTCCGGAAAAGATTCGAAGATATAGAGACTGACTATGACATATGGGAGAAGATAAGAAACCGCCGTCAGGGCGAAACTGAAATGTTCGATGACTACCAAAGTGCCATAGAAGATCTCACAGATAGGCTCATGAACGGTATTGCTGAGTATGAGTTAGTAGAACTGCTAATTCGAAATGCTAAGCCAAGTGTTCATCATGAACTACTCCACGTGAACATCCGTAATAGATCACAGCTTAGGAGGGAGATCCGACGACATGAACAATTTTATAACCACATTAAATCGGTAAAACCAAGAACTATACGTCCATTCGTCACTGAATTATCAGATCAAGACGACAGTCAGGGACTACCTGAGGTCACCTCAGAACAGAACGGAATTTCACAAATTCAACATCGCTTCACACCAACAAGTCCAATTTGCTGGAATTGTGACAAAACAGGACATAAATTCGATGATTGCGTAGGGCCGCGAAAAATCTTTTGCTACGGATGCGGTGCGAGAGATACCTACAAGCCCCAATGTAGCAAATGTAATCCCTCGGGAAACCGACAGAGGGATGTGTCATACAACAACAAACAGACACATCCTTAAGAGCTACTGATTTAACAATCAATAAACTTAATACCAGTAATATAGATGACGAAAACTTATTACATCAAGAGCAAAGCTCACCAGTAGATAAATCCATAGAACCAACTCATTTTTCACTTATTCCTTTACACAAAAGATTAGAAAATTATAGACTTACCCGTAAACAAATATTTAATGAGATAGATAATTTAAAATTTATTGTGAAGCCAAAACGACAAAACGCCTAAGAGAGTTTTGGAAAGTCGTTAAGCGTAACCGGAAAAAATGTATTTCTGCTATTTTTCTTAACTCGGAAAATAGATTATTAACAAACGTGACAATCGAAGGCCAGGAATATATTGCATTATTAGATTCGGGAGCCACGATAAGTTGTATTGGGGGAAACGCTGCAAAAGAATTAGTAACGCACAGCAAATCCAAGAAGTGTGCAGGAACAATTCGAACAGCGAATGGAACCATTAGTAGGGTAGTAGCTAAGCTTAAAACTAAAATAAGCTATCGAGACTGCGCTGCTGACCTTGAATTATTTATCATACCAGAACTTAAACAAGATGTTTACCTTGGTATAGATTTCTGGGAGAAATTCGGACTTTTGAATAAGATTACCCTCTCGGCAGAAGTATCAGAATTAGATGTTGGATGCTTATCCCTAGAAGAAAGGAAACGTCTGGACAAGGTAATAAATATGTTCCCATCATTCAGTACTGAGGGATTAGGTCGAACTAGCTTAACATCTCATTCAATAGACGTGGGATCAGCTACTCCAGTTAAACAACGACATTGGCCTGTATCGCCAGCTATTGAGAAAATAATGTTTGCCGAAGTAGACAATATGCTTTCACTTGACGTCATTGAAGAGTCGACAAGTCCCTGGAGCAGTAATTGTGTTTTAGTGAAGAAGGGAGACAAATACAGATTGTGTCTTGATTCTAGAGAAATTAATAAAGTGACTAAGCGTGATGCATATCCCTTGCCGCACATTGATGGCATTCTGAGCCGTTTACCGCCCGCTCGATTTATCACTGGCTTGGATATGAAACACGCCTATTGGCAAATTCCTTTAGACGAGCAATCACGTCAATACACGGCATTTACAATCCCAAACAGACCGTTATACCAATATAAAATGATGCCGTTCGGTCTTTGTAATGCTGCCCAAACTTTATGCCGCTTAATGGATCGAGTTATCCCAGCTCATCTACGAACTCGTGTATTCGTTTATTTAGATGATTTATTAGTTTTGTCAGATGATTTCGATTCTCATTTAATTTTGTTGCAAGAAATAGCTTTAAGCTTACGAAAAGCTAATCTTACCATAAACATTAGTAAATCGAACTTTTGCATGACAGAAATTACCTACCTTGGCTTTATCATCGGGGAGGGTCAAATAAGAACAAACCCAGACAAAATAAAAGCTATTTCAGAATTTCCGGTACCTACCACGGTAAAAGAATTACGCCGATTTTTGGGATTATCTGGTTGGTACCGTCGATTTGTGGAAAACTACGCTTCTGTCACTTTTGCATTAACAGAGTTGTTAACTAAGAAAAAAGGTTTAGAGTGGAATGGGAATGCTCAACAGTCTTTTGAAACTTTAAAATCTTGTTTAACGAACTCGCCAATATTAATAACACCCGATTTCTCAAAACCATTTATTTTGCTTTGTGACGCAAGCATGTATGGTATCGGTTGCGTATTAGCTCAAGAGAGAGACAACACGGAATTACCAATTGCCTACATGTCTGAAAAATTAAATAAGGCCCAACGTAACTATTCAGTTACTGAGTTGGAATGTTTTGCTGTTATCAAGGGTATTAAAAAGTTTCGTTCCTACATTGAGGGACAGGAATTCGTAGTTATTACAGACCATGCAGCATTACAATGGCTGATGCGTCAAAAAGATTTATCTGGAAGATTAGCGAGGTGGTCAATGAAATTAAGGAGTTTCACTTTCACAATCATGCATAGAAAGGGATCTCAGAACGTTGTGGCAGATACCTTATCTCGTCAGAATGACCCAACAAATGAAGAAGTTCTTGGCATTGGACCAATAATAGATTTAGACTCAGAACATTTTAAATCACCAGAGTATTTGAGTCTAATTGAAAACATTAATTTAAATCGTTCCAAGTTACCAGACCTGAAGGTAATTGATAATTATGTTTATAAAAGAACCGAGTTTGCCAGTGAGGATAAAGCACAAGAAGACTTAAGTTGGAAAATCTGGGTTCCATCAGGTCTAATTACCGATGTTTTATATCAAGCTCATGACGCACCAAGCTCAGCGCATTGTGGGATGAGTAAGACAGTCGAAAAATTAAAAAGATACTTGTTCTGGCCACGTATGGTCAGTCAAATAAGAAAATATATATCGGAATGTGAAATATGTCGCACTACTAAAAGTCCAAATAGCGTTCTGAAACCTCCAATGGGAAAGCCATTCACCTCTGATAGACCATTTCAGAAGTTATATGTAGATCTGTTAGGACCCTATCCCCGTACAAAAACCGGTAATATTGGGCTACTCATAATAGTGGACCATTTTACTAAGTTTCATTTCCTGTGTCCGCTGAGGAAATTCACGGCACCGAAAATTTGTGATTATCTTGAAGGATCACTCTTTTACACTTTTGGAGTACCAGAAGTTATCCTGACAGATAATGGATCACAATTTAAATCAAGTATTTTCCAATCATTCCTTACTAGCTTTGGAATAACACAAAAGTGCACAGCCATATATTCGCCACAAGCTAATGCTAGCGAGAGATTGAACCGATCAGTCATAGCCGCAATTCGTGCTTATGTTGGTAAAGAACATACTAACTGGGACACAAATTTAAATGCCATCAGTGGAGCGTTAAGAGCTACAGTACATAGAAGTACTGGATACTCTCCCTATTTCCTGTCATTCGGCCAGAATATGATTTTAAATGGGAAAGATTATGGTCTGTTAAGAAAGTTAAATTTGGTAAACGATGATACCAGAGTAGACTATACAGATAAATTACCACTTATGAGACAAAAAGCAAAAGAAAATGTAAACAAGGCTCATGAAGCGAACGCGCGGAGATACAATCTGCGTAGTCGCGAAATTCAATTTAAAGTCGGAGATTCAGTGTACGCCCGAAACTTCGCTCAGAGTAATGCCATCAAAAGGTTTAATTCTAAATTAGCACCTGTGTTCATCCCAGCCAAAATCCATAAGAAACGTAGTTCATATTATTATGAGTTAGTAGACGACAAAGGAAAGAATCTCGGAGTTTACCATTTGAAGGACATACAATATAAAAATTAGCTCGTAGCGACAATATTGTTCCAGATAATATTTCTACGAGTAAGTCTCGTTTCATTATCTGTGGCGGTGGGGGGTGTAGTAGTCAATTAATAGTAATATTTTCTCTGTACAATTTGGTCCACTCTAAATTAGTCGTTGTTGATTAGACGGCCGTTCAAACGAAGAGATAAGCAGATGACCGACGAGAAGAGAACCACTCAAAACGCAGCACGAAATCGCTCACTCAAGAAGCGCTCAGCAAAAAGCGTTGCAATAAGCGTAAGGTTCAAGCGAGGTCTTGTCGCGGTCAAACCCTCAAGGTTATTGAAACAAATAAGTCGTGTATTTGCGAATCGACCAGCATAGAAAAACATTGTGTAAAAAAACACGTGATGGTAACTTCCAGAGTTAAAGTGCATCACAAATAGATATATTATTGTGAAAGTGCGGTGGATAATAAAAGGTATGTGTGAATTGTGAAAGAAAATATTCGAACCAATTCTTTAAGCCATTGGGCAAAGAGTATGGACCAGACCTGCCACCAGTTTGAGCCAGCTGCACGCCTTCATAATTAACACCGCGGGAGTGATTCACCCCGACGAGGTTATAACTAGTCAACCTTACTTCATTGCATCGACCAGAAGCGTCGCTAGTCAGCGGGACGGAAGTGAGGAAGTGTGCTTAATCCAAGAGGACAACTTCATCCCCCGGATCCCGACTTAGCGCATATTCGCTATATGGAAATCAAGTAATTCCGAATTTATTATCAGCTAGTGCCAGATTACCTTAAAAGTTAATCAATGAAGACGTGAATGATCAGTCCGCTGTGTGGTGCACGCACCTACTTACAAACACAAGTAATTTTTTTTGAGCTAAAGTGCTTATAGCTTTTGTGTTTTGTAAAAGCGTGGATGACCAGACCATAAAGTTTGAACAGGTCACTTGCTAATAAAATTCAGCGTATTTAAACAAGCGCAACTCGTAATTGGCGAAAGGCCCTAAATTACTTTGAATGTATCTAAATAAGTGAATGTACTATTACTATCGAAGTTTTTTTTTATTATTAATATGGTTGAATAATTTTATAAATATGTCATGAAAAAAAAAGAGTAATAGTAGGTGATACATTAATATTTAACAATACACTGGCTGGTATTAAATCAAACGGATTGTCAAATGTAAATTATATACATATATGTGTTTTCTAATGTTGTAAATAATTCTTTAAACAGCTTCATCTCTGCGTCGACGAACATTGGGCCCAACGATCGCATCGACTTCAAAAATTAAATAAACCAAAACGTAGAGTGAGTAATGAAATAGCTATAATGTAGGTACATAAACAATTAGATATGTATGACGTACTTAGTAAATAAGGAAAACTATATATATATACAAAAAAAAAGGAGATGATCCACAGCAAATACGCCAAGTGATACTTGTTATCTAAAAAAAAAATGTATTCCATATATATATAAGCCTTAAATATAAGTAAAGCATTCGAAGGTTGAATTTGAGCATGAAGCTACATGTCAATGCTAAACAAAAAAAAATAGAATTTAAATTTAACAATGATAATAATTAATTAAGAAAAAAGAAAATGTACTCATAGATTATAACTCAATTAGATAATAGAAAATAGAATTAAGAGTAATGTTCACAACATACAAAATTAAGTTAAGAGAGAATACATGAATTTGCAAGCCATTTAAAATGAGGAGATAAAGAGTAGAATTCGTCTGTCGAGTATCCATGCTAGGTTTTTACAGGATGTGGTAGGATTTTAAGAGTCCGTCCAAGGGATAATGTATCAAAATTTATATCATTATCATGGTAGGGTGGGTAAAGAAGAGGGACAACTGTCATCTATGTTCCCTCTAATAGGACTAGTGTCTCGGTATAGTTATAGGACGTGTCGGCGTCACCCATAAATGATAATTGAAGTTCATAACCCAAGTGGTTACTTGTTTTTGTAAACGCGCACTAATTAAATGTGGCAGAGTACATCCGTGTTGATTGAGTGAGAAAGAACCCCGACAATCCGGCGAGCTAGTACGAGCATAGCGAGAGTGCGCACCTCAAGCTCAACAATACACCGGTCACTTAAATTGGCAAGTTCATCAGCCGATCATTAGTAAGACCAAATAAGTTATCCTAAAGAAAATAGCTTATACAAAACGAAATAATACCCTGGTACTACTACACATTTGGCGCCCAACATGAGGGGAAGAATTAGTAACGCACAGCAAATCCAAGAAGTATGCAGGAACCATTAGTAGGGTAGTAGCTAAGCTTAAAACTAAAATAAGCTATCGAGACTGCGCTGCTGACCTTGAATTATTTATCATACCAGAACTTAAACAAGATGTTTACCTTGGTATAGATTTCTGGGAGAAATTCGGACTTTTGAATAAGATTACCCTCTCGGCAGAAGTATCAGAATTAGATGTGGGATCTTCAAACAACACCGGAGACCAAAAATTTCATGACTTATCCCTAGAAGAAAGGAAACGTCTGGACAAGGTAATAAATATGTTCCCATCATTCAGTACTGAGGGATTAGGTCGAACTAGCTTAACATCTCATTCAATAGACGTGGGATCAGCTACTCCAGTTAAACAACGACATTGGCCTGTATCGCCAGCTATTGAGAAAATAATGTTTGCCGAAGTAGACAATATGCTTTCACTTGACGTCATTGAAGAGTCGACAAGTCCCTGGAGCAGTAATTGTGTTTTAGTGAAGAAGGGAGACAAATACAGATTGTGTCTTGATTCTAGAGAAATTAATAAAGTGACTAAGCGTGATGCATATCCCTTGCCGCACATTGATGGCATTCTGAGCCGTTTACCGCCCGCTCGATTTATCACTGGCTTGGATATGAAACACGCCTATTGGCAAATTCCTTTAGACGAGCAATCACGTCAATACACGGCATTTACAATCCCAAACAGACCGTTATACCAATATAAAATGATGCCGTTCGGTCTTTGTAATGCTGCCCAAACTTTATGCCGCTTAATGGATCGAGTTATCCCAGCTCATCTACGAACTCGTGTATTCGTTTATTTAGATGATTTATTAGTTTTGTCAGATGATTTCGATTCTCATTTAATTTTGTTGCAAGAAATAGCTTTAAGCTTACGAAAAGCTAATCTTACCATAAACATTAGTAAATCGAACTTTTGCATGACAGAAATTACCTACCTTGGCTTTATCATCGGGGAGGGTCAAATAAGAACAAACCCAGACAAAATAAAAGCTATTTCAGAATTTCCGGTACCTACCACGGTAAAAGAATTACGCCGATTTTTGGGATTATCTGGTTGGTACCGTCGATTTGTGGAAAACTACGCTTCTGTCACTTTTGCATTAACAGAGTTGTTAACTAAGAAAAAAGGTTTAGAGTGGAATGGGAATGCTCAACAGTCTTTTGAAACTTTAAAATCTTGTTTAACGAACTCGCCAATATTAATAACACCCGATTTCTCAAAACCATTTATTTTGCTTTGTGACGCAAGCATGTATGGTATCGGTTGCGTATTAGCTCAAGAGAGAGACAACACGGAATTACCAATTGCCTACATGTCTGAAAAATTAAATAAGGCCCAACGTAACTATTCAGTTACTGAGTTGGAATGTTTTGCTGTTATCAAGGGTATTAAAAAGTTTCGTTCCTACATTGAGGGACAGGAATTCGTAGTTATTACAGACCATGCAGCATTACAATGGCTGATGCGTCAAAAAGATTTATCTGGAAGATTAGCGAGGTGGTCAATGAAATTAAGGAGTTTCACTTTCACAATCATGCATAGAAAGGGATCTCAGAACGTTGTGGCAGATACCTTATCTCGTCAGAATGACCCAACAAATGAAGAAGTTCTTGGCATTGGACCAATAATAGATTTAGACTCAGAACATTTTAAATCACCAGAGTATTTGAGTCTAATTGAAAACATTAATTTAAATCGTTCCAAGTTACCAGACCTGAAGGTAATTGATAATTATGTTTATAAAAGAACCGAGTTTGCCAGTGAGGATAAAGCACAAGAAGACTTAAGTTGGAAAATCTGGGTTCCATCAGGTCTAATTACCGATGTTTTATATCAAGCTCATGACGCACCAAGCTCAGCGCATTGTGGGATGAGTAAGACAGTCGAAAAATTAAAAAGATACTTGTTCTGGCCACGTATGGTCAGTCAAATAAGAAAATATATATCGGAATGTGAAATATGTCGCACTACTAAAAGTCCAAATAGCGTTCTGAAACCTCCAATGGGAAAGCCATTCACCTCTGATAGACCATTTCAGAAGTTATATGTAGATCTGTTAGGACCCTATCCCCGTACAAAAACCGGTAATATTGGGCTACTCATAATAGTGGACCATTTTACTAAGTTTCATTTCCTGTGTCCGCTGAGGAAATTCACGGCACCGAAAATTTGTGATTATCTTGAAGGATCACTCTTTTACACTTTTGGAGTACCAGAAGTTATCCTGACAGATAATGGATCACAATTTAAATCAAGTATTTTCCAATCATTCCTTACTAGCTTTGGAATAACACAAAAGTGCACAGCCATATATTCGCCACAAGCTAATGCTAGCGAGAGATTGAACCGATCAGTCATAGCCGCAATTCGTGCTTATGTTGGTAAAGAACATACTAACTGGGACACAAATTTAAATGCCATCAGTGGAGCGTTAAGAGCTACAGTACATAGAAGTACTGGATACTCTCCCTATTTCCTGTCATTCGGCCAGAATATGATTTTAAATGGGAAAGATTATGGTCTGTTAAGAAAGTTAAATTTGGTAAACGATGATACCAGAGTAGACTATACAGATAAATTACCACTTATGAGACAAAAAGCAAAAGAAAATGTAAACAAGGCTCATGAAGCGAACGCGCGGAGATACAATCTGCGTAGTCGCGAAATTCAATTTAAAGTCGGAGATTCAGTGTACGCCCGAAACTTCGCTCAGAGTAATGCCATCAAAAGGTTTAATTCTAAATTAGCACCTGTGTTCATCCCAGCCAAAATCCATAAGAAACGTAGTTCATATTATTATGAGTTAGTAGACGACAAAGGAAAGAATCTCGGAGTTTACCATTTGAAGGACATACAATATAAAAATTAGCTCGTAGCGACAATATTGTTCCAGATAATATTTCTACGAGTAAGTCTCGTTTCATTATCTGTGGCGGTGGGGGGTGTAGTAGTCAATTAATAGTAATATTTTCTCTGTACAATTTGGTCCACTCTAAATTAGTCGTTGTTGATTAGACGGCCGTTCAAACGAAGAGATAAGCAGATGACCGACGAGAAGAGAACCACTCAAACGCAGCACGAAATCGCTCAAACACGTGATGGTAACTTCCAGAGTTAAAGTGCATCACAAATAGATATATTATTGTGAAAGTGCGGTGGATAATAAAAAGGCCATTCTTGGGCAAAGAGTATGGACCAGACCTGCCACCAGTTTGAGCCAGCTGCACGCCTTCATAATTAACACCGCGGGAGTGATTCACCCCGACGAGGTTATAACTAGTCAACCTTACTTCATTACATCGACCAGAAGCGTAGCTAGTCAGCGGGACGGAAGTGAGGAAGTGTGCTTAATCCAAGAGGACAACTTCATCCCACGGATCCCGACTTAGCGCATATTCGCTATATGGAAATCAAGTAATTCCGAATTTATTATCAGCTAGTGCCAGATTACCTTAAAAGTTAATCAATGAAGACGTGAATGATCAGTCCGCTGTGTGGTGCACGCACCTACTTACAAACACAAGTAATTTTTTTTGAGCTAAAGTGCTTATCAGCTTTTGTGTTTTGTAAAAGCGTGGATGACCAGACCATAAAGTTTGAACAGGTCACTTGCTAATAAAATTCAGCGTATTTAAACAAGCGCAACTCGTAATTGGCGAAATGCCCTAAATTACTTTGAATGTATCTAAATAATTAATTGTAAGAAATATTACTATTGAAGTTTTTTTTTATTATTAATATGGTTGAATAATTTTATAAATATGTCATGAAAAAAAAAGAGTAATAGTAGGTGATACATTAATATTTAACAATACACTGGCTGGTATTAAATCAAACGGATTGTCAAATGTAAATTATATACATATATGTGTTTTCTAATGTTGTAAATAATTCTTTAAACAGCTTCATCTCTGCGTCGACGAACATTGGGCCCAACGATCACATCGACTTCAAAAATTAAATAAACCAACACGTAGAGTGAGTAATGAAATAGCTATAATGTAGGTACATAAACAATTAGATATGTATGACCTACTTAGTAAATAAGGAAAACCATATATATATATACAAAAAAAAAAAAGGAGATGATCCACAGCAAATACGCCAAGTGATACTTGTTTTCTAAAAAAAATATAAAATGTATTCCATATATATATAAGCCTTAAATATAAGTAAAGCATTCGAAGGTTGAATTTGAGCATGAAGCTACATGTCAATGCTAAACAAAAAAAAATAGAATTTAAATTTAACAATGATAATAATTAATTAAGAAAAAGAAAATGTACTCATAGATTATAACTCAATTAGATAATAGAAAATAGAATTAAGAGTAATGTTCACAACATACAAAATTAAGTTAAGAGAGAATACATGAATTTGCAAGCCATTTAAAATGAGGAGTTAAAGAGTAGAATTCGTCTGTCGAGTATCCATGCTAGGTTTTTACAGGATGTGGTAGGATTTTAAGAGTCCGTCCAAGGGATAATGTATCAAAATTTATATCATTATCATGGTAGGGTGGGTAAAGAAGAGGGACAACTGTCATCTATGTTCCCTCTAATAGGACTAGTGTCTCGGTATAGTTATAGGACGTGTCGGCGTCACCCATAAATGATAATTGAAGTTCATAACCCAAGTGGTTACTTGTTTTTGTAAACGCGCACTAATTAAATGTGGCAGAGTACATCCGTGTTGATTGAGTGAGAAAGAACCCCGACAATCCGGCGAGCTAGTACGAGCATAGCGAGAGTGCGCACCTCAAGCTCAACAATACACCGGTCACTTAAATTGGCAAGTTCATCAGCCGATCATTAGTAAGACCAAATAAGTTATCCTAAAGAATATAGCTTATACAAAAAGAAATAATACCCTGGTACTACTACAAGGGATACTTAAGTATTAATCTTTGCTGTTATATTCAAACATATTTCAACACTACATTAGATTAATAACGATTCATTTTATTAATACATTTCATACGTTTGTTCTTCTGTATATCATTGGTTTATACATCAGACATCAAATCACTTGTACACACATATTCAATATCTAGCTCTTTGTTAGCATACAATTCTCGAACATGATGATACTTGATATCAATATGTTTGCTACGATTATAAAACGTTGGGTCCTTGTGCGTTTTGATTGTCGCAATATAATATGACAGATTTAGGTTTTTTAAAACCCATTTCATGTAACAATTTTATGAGATACATCGCCTCTCTCGCCGCAGTTGAAAATTCAATGTGCTTGGCTTCAGTACTACAAAGATACCATACTTTGCTCCTTATACTCTCACGAAACCGCGCCTCCTGTACCAAGGAATACGAATCCACTATAAGATTTACGGTCTGCGGTCTGCAGTATCATTTGTCGGCTTTCCCGTAGCCTAATAATGAAGTTTCAGATTAGGTGTTCCTTTGACATAGCTTAGCACACGCTTAGCTGCAACTTCGTGTTGCTTGCGAAGTTTTCAGTTACTTTGCGCCAGTCTTGCCGCAGACTGTAATATATGTGGCCTTGTTGTTATGGCGTTCCTCGTTAATAGCCTCGCAGTTGTTATCATCGCACTTGACTTGATGACCGGCATCCAGTGGTGTAGCAACAGCCTTACTCATTCACATGCCCCAAGCATGTAGCGCGCTTTCCACATACTGCCTGCGACCAATAGTTATGTTGCCAATTTCTACTTCACATTCTAAACTCATTGGCGATTGACAGTGATGCTCAACTAGTTATCTTTGCTTGAGCTAGCAATGCGAGTTGACTTTGTCTGAAAATTCTCAAAGCTTCCCTACTGAAGTCGAATCCACCTTCTTCAGCCCAATAAGATCCGTGATATGCGATCGGAAAACTAATCGCTTATTGTTAAAGCTTTTGCTTGAATGTCCAAAGCCGCACGATAATTTGCACTTGATATTTGTAGCGAACGTACTGAGTCTAAAGATAAGAAAATGCTCAGTGTCTTTGTCAATAATTGAGTTAAACATGGATATGAAGTTTGCATATTCCATGTAATCACCAGAAAACGAGGGCATCTTGAGCTCCGGTAAGCCGGGTCGATGAGAGCGATCAATATATATAGGAGTTAACCGCTCAGCTGTCGACCCAACATTCCGATATGTTGACGATAAAGGACGCGATTGGCACATTTCAAGTTGCCTTTTTAATCGAAATGCCACCTGCTACAAATAGCCTCCGAATTTTCTGCTTAACTCACTTATACATATAAGTATATGAAAATATATACAGATCTGAATATGAACAGAAATACAAATATATCTACAAATATATGTAACGAGCCGTTACAGTGGGATTACAGTGCTGTATGGTGCTAACGCTGGTTAACAGATCTAACAGTTGCATAAGCATGTGTCGCAGAAAAATAGTAAAAGAACAGCTCAAAGAGGAAGTGGAGTTCGTGAAGCGCGTCATAAAAGTCTCCAGTACCTAAGTTGTAAAGTTGTCAGTGCATCGAGGAAATAAGTCGTTCTTTATAAAGTTGATTCTCATATTACACTATGTATACTTCCAACAATCTTAATAATAATATACAGAACATAATCAGTCCTCTCACGAAACCGCGTCTCCTGTACCAAGGAAGATGAATCCACTATAAGATTTACGGTCTGCGGTCTGCAGTATCATTTGCCCAATGCGCGTCGACGTAGCCATGTAACGGCTTTTCCGTAGCCTGATAATGAAGTTTCAGATTAGGTGTTCATTTGACATACCTTAGCACACGCTTAGCTGCAACTTCGTGTTGCTTGCAAATTTTAGTTACTTTGCGCCAGTTTTGCCGTAGAGTGTAATATATCTGGCCTTGTTGTTATGGCGTTCCTCGTTAATAGCCTCGCAGTTGTTATCATCGCACTTGACTTGATGACCGGCATCCAGTGGTGTAGCAACAGCCTTACACATTCACACCCCAAGCATGTAGCGGGTTTTCCACCTACTGCCTGCGACCAATAGTTATGTTGACAATTTCTCGTTCACATTCTAAACTCATTGGCGATTGACAGTTTGATGCTCAACTAGTTATCTTTGCTTGAGCTAGCAATGCGAGTTGACTTTGTCTGAAAATTCTCAAAGCTTCCCTACTGAAGTCGAATCCACCTTCTTTAGCCCAATAAGATCCGTGATATGCGATCGGAAAACTAATCGCTTATTGTTAAAGCTTTTGCTTTGAATGTCCAAAGCCGCACGATAATTTGCACTTGATATTCGTAGCGAACGTACTGAGTCTAAAGATAAGCAAATGCTCAGTGTCTTTGTCAAGAATTGAGTTAAACATGGATATGAAGTTTGCATTTTCAGTGTAATCACGAAAAAAACGATGGCATCTTGAGCTCCGGTAAGCGGGGTCGATGAGAGCGATCAATATATATAGGAGTTAACCGCTCAGCTGTCGACCCAACATTCCGAAATGTTGACGATAAGGGACGCGATTGGCACATTTCAAGCTGCCTGTTTAATCGAAATGCCACCTGCTACAAATAGCCTCAGAAAGTATCTGCTTAACTCACTGCCTATTTCATCGTAGTCAAGAGGTTAATAGTTCCAAGTTTAACTTAATTTGAGCCGCATCAACCGAGCTTATTACACTAGCCACAACACGTCTAGACCCTGTAGTGATGTGTTCATGCTTACGCTTAACACACACATAAAATTGCTGCCAAACGCACAAAGGAAACCGACTGAACAAATGCACCGACAATGTACGCCTTCTATGTAACGCCCACGCACAGCTGCTCTTGTACCGACGCACGAAACAAGTTCACAAAAGTTCAAAGCAAAGCAGAGGCACACTACACAGCGATTATATGGCAAATTTCTTTGCACTTGTCTTATTATTTGATTTGTGCACCTTTGGCTGGCTGCTCCAATTATAGTTGTTCACCAAATTAGTTCACTAATTATGTGTTTGTTTGGGTTGTTGGTTATAAAACGGAATTTATATTTTAATCACAACGATATACGAAAAGAAGCACTTCGCGGTCACCTTTGCGCTATTACCTTTTTTAAAGAATAGTTTAACGTTGTAAAATTTATTGAATGTATTTAGACTAGAAACCAGAGCTTAGTGTGTTTAACACAATTGTATCTCAAAAAAAAAAGAATAAAAAGCTGCAGAGAGAGAGATAGAGAGGGAGAAGCGCTGCCCAATGAGAGCTAAACGCTGGCTTCTGCAGCTAAGCTACGTTTAACAGAGTATGCATATGCAACAATTATTTATATTACGCCTCACAGGGCGAAATATTCAATATATATACATTGTAACGTACCTATTTACTAGGTTGAGTTTTCGCTAGGCTAAACTCAATCGAGCTGTGGGTCCGAGCAACAAATTTGTATTGCGTTTGCAATAATTAATAACACAATGTCCATAGATTAAAAAATAGCTTTATTTGATTTCACTGTTTTGTTTGTAATTACACATTCCACTGTTGGTTTTACGGATCGCTTAATGGCTATTCGTTCCGTGGCGCTTCGCTGCACCTCGGTGTCCTTGATTAGGTTTGTTTCGAGCTCCTGTGCGCTAGAATCTGCCCCAGGCACTCCGCCCGCCAGCTACGCAAGCCCAGGATCTCAGTCTGCCCGCCAGAGATTCTGTACAGCACTCCTGACACTCACCAGGATCAACGGCTTCCTTGTTCCCCAAGGATTACGCCTCGTCCTTTTGTGAGTCAGGATTCGCGTGTCTCACTCTCTGGCTAATCGCAGACCAAGCCTCGCTCGCTTCGCTTGGTTTCTTGCGGATATCGCCTGTTGCCACAATTCACGCGTGGCAAGGATATACGATTCGCGCCTAATTTCAGGACCTCGATGTCCTGTGATCCTTGTGTTTTATTGAGTTGGACACTTCGTGTCCTTGTACTTTCACAGATAATTTTGGCTTTCCCTCGTACCTATTTTCGCACTGTGTACGCGCAGCCTCTCTTGTTTACTTTTCACAGCGTGTTGACTTTCGTAGCCGCGTATCTCAACTCCCCGCCTTGTGCGGCGGCGCTCCTTTTATAGGCCGGCTGGCCACCTTTTGTCGGGACTGTACCCCGGTGGCGTGATCTTCTGGTGGCGTGATTTCGGGAACTTTTCCACTGCCCTTTTGCTGGCGCCAGCCATTCGCCGTCGGTGTGAGTATGGACAACAGTATTGCCCACGTAATACTCCTCACACACTAACGGCACATGTCCTGATGGACATGTGTGTCAGACACGTTCAAATGGCTGAACACCTGCGTTAGAAAGGGAGACGGCGAAAGAGAGCGAATTCGCCGCAACTGCATCAGGGCCGGATTTCGGTCTGAATGTCAGTTGTTGTGGGGGCGCATATAACATGCTCAGGGGCATTTTACATGCCCGTTCGTGAACATGCATACACATGTATGTCTTTAATCAAAACATACACATACATGCATGCTCACCAGTGCATGGATATATGGCTCCTCACACTCCCTCTTTCTTCGGCAGCGGAAAGTTTCCACTTTCCAACCTAAAAGGAGAAAACCACGGTCTTATTCTATTATTATTAGGTATTTATTATTAGTATCATTTTAATCATTATTCTACATATATATATATTTATATATTTTTTGTTATTTTTTTCTTCGCCGCTACTCCTTGCGGAACACGCGCGTGCCGCGCACCGACGTCTTCACCCGATAGCGGCGCCCCTCCTGCCACACGATCCTGGACGCCCGTCGACTTGGTCCTGGCTGGGCATCGGCCATCGCCGTGACGCCAGGTGGCCGCCGGCGGTGGATCCTGCCATCCAGCCTCCTCTTCCGGGGCCGAGCTCTGTCGGGGCACGACGCCTGGCGAACGAACGGTGGTATCCACTCCAGCGGCGGGGGTGGTGGTGACTCCGCAGCCGGCGGTGTTGGGCTCTCTGGCCGTTGCTCCTCCTCCAGCTGCCAGGTGGGTGGCAAATCCACATCCTCCTCCGAGACACACGCCACGGTGACCTGGTGTCTCCAACGGCCGTCTGCGAAGGCCCTCTTGTAGGAGGCGGTCACAGTGGGTGGCGGGGTTTGCGGGCGTTCACTCTGCCCCTGCGCCTCTTCTCCATCCCGCGCTGCTCCTCCTCCTCCTCCTCGTCTGATATTATAATGACTTCTGGCTCCGGCGTCCCCTGTGGCCACGGCATCGTCTCCTCATCGTCCGGCCCCACTGGGGACGCCGATGACCGCCGGTCCTCGCCACTGTCCTCCTCATCCGATGATATGATCATGGGCTCCTCCTTCCCTTCGTCCGGTGCCTGGCCTTGGGCCTCGCCTTCCGAGTCCTCGGCCTCGTCAGGTTCGGCCGGCTCGGCCGCCTCCCAGGAATTGGTGCGGGGGCGTGGTCCGGCGAACCGTACCTCGGTGTTGTCGGCGTCCGGCGTCGGGGGCAGTTCCGGGTACTGCCAACGGAGCCACTCTGGGTTGACGTCGTCGAGGTCACTTGGGTACCGTCGGCGTCGTGGCAGTACCTCCTCGTCGGCCTCCGGAACTGCGGCCCCCACAGCATCTTCTCCCATGCTGGGGGCGTGTGGCGGTGGTGCCACCTCTCCCTCGACGCTGGGGGTGTGGAGCGGCGATGCCAGCAGCTCGATTTCATCGTGCTGGCGGTTCCGCTGCTCCTGCGCGACGCGACGCAGCGCTCGTCGTCTCTCAATGCGTATGACGCGCACCACGCGCACTTCGAGCACCAAGCGCACTCTTCGAACGTGTTGGCGTCGCGGCCGGCGACCAGTAGCCGCGCGCGCAACCCGGATCGGCTCTTTCCTCGCACGGAGCACCAGCTTCGCTGGGCCGGCCAAAAGATTTGGGTCGAGGCTCGGCGGCGGCCTGATGCCGGCTCGCTGATTCCTACAATTCCCGTCTGCTTGTCATTCTGCTGTTACTGTGTTGATTACGATTTTTCTCCAAAGTGGCCGCGTGCGTGGCTGCTTCTGCCCTTTATACCCTTTTGGGGCGTGTGCGTGTGGGTGTGTGTGATCGCGATGCCCGAAGTTCGACACAAGCTCAGCTCTTATATTAGTGCTTAGGCAGTGTGCATTAGAATTACGAGAATTTGCCTGAGAGCTTTGCGAGTGAGAATTCGTGTCTGCACGCCGGTAAAGTGTTGGCTCTCTTTTGCCCTTCGGGTACGCATCTCCAAGCGCCGCTTTTATCTCTGTATTTGATAATGTGCATCTCCTGCAGCTGCACAAGTTGTTGTTGCCCTTTTCGTTGTGCGTGCTCACACGTCTGGGCACTAATATTGGTGAGTAACCAACGGTGCCCTTTGTGTACACGCACCTGTTAATAGTGTGGGTGAGTAACCAACGGTGCATGCGTAAATTGTCGTGGCACTTTTGTGCGCAAACGCGCGGCTGATTAGTTTTTGGGTGCGATGACCTTTTCCGTTGGTGTGTGCATTTGCACTCGCTCGCATGTTGTTGTTTTTGCACTTCATGTGCAAGCGTGTTGCTGAGCGAACGTTTTCAGCGGCCGTTGCGCTCTAGCTTTTAGGTTTTGCGGTCGATTGCAGGTCATGGTCATGCTCTCTCTTTGCATGTCTTTTTTTTCCTTTTCGCTCTCCCGCTGTAAAGCTGATCAGCGTAGTTGTTTCCTATTCGCCGTGTTCAGGGCCGCCTTTTGTTTTTGCCTTTTGGGCCCGCCTTTGGGGCGCTGCCGTATATTTATGTTTCTTCCATTTTTATACATACACATATACCTACATATACACTATCATACTACTATATATATAATTACGTTTTTGGAGAGTGTTGTACCGGCTGCGCCAATTGAAAAAAATCCGACAACGGTTTTTTTAGGAATAATATAATTCTTTATTAAACAAAAAAACACGTCTTCTCGG
>JAWNMP010000010.1:0-67511 GCA_035043875.1 Drosophila paucipuncta | reverse complement strand
CTTCTCAAAATCCGAACACATCCTCTCGCCAAACACAATGCCGAGGTATTTCACCTCCGACACATACCTCAGGCTGACGCCATTTAGCCTGACCAATGGAGGTCGACTACGTGACAATCTGCCCTTAAGCAGCATTGTCACGGTCTTGTCCATTGCCAGACTGACGCCAACACTGAGACCCCACTCATACACAACTCGCAAGTACGTTGCCGCACTTGCCTCCACATCCGCTCGCGATTGCCCCTCAACCAAAATGAGCAGGTCGTCCGCATACGCACAACACTTGCATAACCGCTCGAGCTGCCATAGCAAGGTATCCATCATGAGGTTCCATATAAATGGACCACAGATGGAACCCTGCTGGCAGCCACGAACAACATTCAGACTAACACTTTCATTCCGACCTACAGCACACGCTCGTCTACCAGAGAAATAGCTCTCCCAAATAGCCAATTCCCGGCAGCCACATTCGCTCAACCTCTCCAATACACTCGGCCAACTCAGGTAATCAAACGCCCCTTTAAAATCAACAAAGATGCCTAGAATATGCCTGGAGTTGCTGGACTCAACGGAGTCGCTTACAAATCTCCACGCACCGTCCACACATCTGCCCTTCCTAAAACCAAATTGCCGATCTGACATTTGGCTACTCACTCACCGGCCCACATCGCACATGATTGCATATGACTTCTGACAGTTCAACTGAAGAAGTCTGCTAGACATATTAATGTCTAGCACTCGCACGCGCCAAGATTGCACTGTACACAGGGCAATCCGGAGACATCATAAGATGCTCAGACGGCTTTCCCTTGAAAGCACAATTGCGACAGCTCAATGCATTGCTGCACTGAGCCACGCGGTGACCCATTTGGCCGCAGCGACGACAAACGTCTTGCTTTAGCCTGCACTCCGCTACCTTATGGTCGAAGCCAAGGCAACGGTAGCAACCCACTACCGGGTCAAAGTTCCTCACACGGAACGAGAACCATTTAACGTAGCAGCGTCCGACATCCAGGAGAGTTTGCATGGCCAGGCCAGCACCCTCGAGAACAACATTCACTGCTGCGCTACCCTCTTTCGACCAAGGCTTACTCGCAATGCGGACGCCTTTAGCAAAGGCCTCTTTAGACATCTTGTCCTTGAGGTTCAACTCGTATAACTCAGCCATGAACTCGTCAGGCGAGATTACAGAGTGAACGCCCTGCACAACCACTTTCGGCCCCAATCGCTCTTTCACGCTCACTTCCAAGCCTACTTCACCGAATTTTGCGTTCCCCGCAATCTTCTTCCGCTCGGCAACGGATGGGGTGCGAATAATCGCTCCACCATCCCGCAGAGGTTTCACCTCATGCATGCGCACAGCTAAGGTAGGCCCTACCTCCTTCACTACCTTTTCAACCACGTCCTTGGCGGTCTTACCAGCAGTTTTGCTGCGCACGACCAAGGACCAGGTCTCGACTGGTCGAGGCATCTCCGGGGCAGACGACATTGTCGACATGGGACCCCCCGGTGCACGGCTGCCGGCGAAACTCGCGTTTGGCCACCTGTCACATGCACAGCATGATCATTTGTCGCATTAAAGCGACCGGCCTCCAAACGCCCCTTGAGTCGCTCGTTTTCCGCTATCAGCGAAAACAATAGCTCCTCATACTGCGTCGCGTAGTCTAAAACACTACCGACCAGTGCCCCCGTCTTGCACTCAGCGAGCGCACACTCAACTAGCTCTTTGCTAATCGCCTTCATCTTTTCTATCGGCGTTCCCTTCCGTTTCAACGGTAGCACATTGCTCGCCGAACACGCAGCAATGGGCTCCTCCACAGCGGGAACACCGGCACTCACACTAGGCGTGCCCGAATTACACGCCTCACCTTTCGCTCTCGGCACTTTAAGGGTAACCACAAGATTACCCTCCGAGCGCCGCCCATCCACATTCTTACCGGCTGAGTTCACAGCCGTCTCGGAAGTCGCCTTCCTCAACATCTGCTTACTCAGCACACCCCTTCGTCTTACCTCAGCATCGCTTGACACTTCTGAGGTCACTGACGTGTCGTCATCAGACGACACCATCAGCGCCTCCTCCGCACCTCGCTCCGCCGGCTTCTTCTTGGCGGCATCTCCGCACGTGCCAATCTATTAACAGATTCGTACACACACACACGTAGCAAGCACTGATAAGAATTTACACGCACAGAAAAATTAACACTTTTCGCAGCGCGAACGCAAATGCGAAAGCAATATAATATCAAGCGCACTGATAAGCGCTGAATGTAAACAAGATCCCGTTACTTAAAAGCACCGTTATCTCTGATTCACCGCGATAGCAAAGACACGTCCGTTCGTTACCAAGTCTCAACTCGTACTAAGTAGATAGGGACATTAAAGTCAATGTGTTTAACGTGAGCACCTGCCGTAATGGCTTAATCTCACGGTGCCAAGCACAGGAATTAATTTAAGCGTCAATTACCGCCCCATTGGAACTAATATTCCGCAGGTACCAATTTGAAGTCACTACTGTTTGGTCGTGAACTTCCACCTTGGTTTGGAGGGCCGCCTATCTAAAACGACTTCCGATCTATGGGTCACGGCACCCTGTTGTATAGCGCAACAACACGCCGAGTCAATAACTCTACCCGCATTTGGGAGTCAAACCGCAGCCACCACGAAACTCCCCGAAGGGCCGCAACCAAAACCAGGGGGAACAGAGTTCCGCGGGCTCCTGATTACCCGTGGTACCGGAAAACAAGCCTCCGGTCAGGCCTCGTACCTGATGGGTACTACAAATTTTAACTCCAAAACAGTTACGGGTTGGTGACCCAAAAAGAGAAGAAAAGATATCACTGTACGGAATAGAATGCGAATTGATGTAAACACCAAATCGCAGATGGAACAGTATACGCCATGCTTTATGGACATGGTTTTCTCACTGTGGGGAGCGAGGCCTATTCCTTCCTCTTCCGCAAACCGCGGCATTCATAACTGAACGAATTCAGACCGCTAGGCGGCCAGCTGATATCCCCAACAACAGCGCTGAGAGCCGAGGGCCGAGACCGCCCCTGAACACCCAACGCCCGTGGTACCGGATCAGTCCTCCGGTCAGAACTCGTACCACAAGGATACTTCCAGTTTTGCTCCATAAAGCCGGGGACTGGTGACCCCCGAACGCAATTCAGCGATCCATTCACACACCCCCACATTCATACCCCCATCATGCATTCAACATTCACCCAACTTCTCCACGTATGAGACGTCGTCTGGCAAATGCAGCCCGCGCAAACTCACTCATTCTCCTTACCCCTTCACAAGTGGAGAGTACTTGACTTACGTCAAACCCACCACTACCCCGCGTTATCCCAAGCACACTTAGATCTCTTAGATCTGCATACAAAGGGCACTCACAGAGGACATGTTCCCATGTCTCTCCCACCCAGCCACAAGGGCATTCCGGGCTATCACAAAGTCGTCTTGAATGCAAGAATGCATTCAGCGACCCGTGGCCCGTCAGCAAAAATCCAAAACTCAAGTGAAGCCTGAAGTCTGGACGGTCAACAGCAAATGTAACCTCCCGAATAAACCTATGAGTGACCCTCCCATTCTCGCTAGTATCCCATCTGACCTGCCAGTCAGACAGAACACACTCATTTAATAATTTCTTGCACTCACTAAGCCCTAAACTCTCCACATCCCTATCCGCTAACCATTCATTCTGCAGCAACGGCAACCGCCTCTTGATCTTATAGCTCAGGCTTCGACGCCTGATCTCTAAGTCCAGAGGGGCTACTCCTAACAGTACCTGCATTGCCTCCGTGGAGACAGTGCGGCACACAGGCAGACACCCTAACAACATAACACGCTGGCAAGCCAGCACATTCTTTCTGCCAACAACAGTCGAAACTACATTTACACCATACAGACGATCCATAAGTTGCACAAGCAACAAATAGACCATTGTATATGATGCGAGCAGCAGATCTGCTGAGGCCCCAGTCACTTCTCAAAATCCGACGCACTTGTCCAACCACACTGAGCAATCGCCCTTTCACATATGCGATATGAGGAGTGAAACACATCCTCTCGCCAAACACAATGCCGAGGTATTTCACCTCCGACACATACCTCAGGCTGACGCCATTTAGCCTGACCAATGGAGGTCGACTACGTGACAATCTGCCCTTAAGCAGCATTGTCACGGTCTTGTTCATTGCCAGACTGACGCCAACACTGAGACCCCACTCATACACAACTCGCAAGTACGTTGCCGCACTTGCCTCCACATCCGCTCGCGATTGCCCCTCATCGAAAATGAGCAGGTCGTCCGCATAGGCGCAACACCTGCATAACCGCTCGAGCTGCCTTAGCAAGGTATCCATCATGAGGTTCCATTTAAATGGACCACAGATGGAACCCTGCGGGCAGCCACGAACAACATTCAGACTAACACTTTCATTCCGACCTACGGCACACGCTCGTCTACCAGAGAAATAGCTCTCCCAAATAGCCAATTTCCGGCAGCCACATTCGCTCAACCTCTCCAATACACTCGGCCAACTCAGGTAATCAAACGCCCCTTTAAAATCAACAAAGATGCCTAGAATATGCCTGTAGTTGCTGGACTCAACGGAGTCGCTTACAAATCTCCACGCACCGTCCACACATCTGCCCTTCCTAAAACCAAATTGCCGATCTGACATTTGGCTACTCACTCACCGGCCCACATCGCACATGATTGCATATGACTTCTGACAGTTCAACTGAAGAAGTCTGCTAGACATATTAATGTCTAGCACTCGCACGCGCCAAGATTGCACTGTACACAGGGCAATCCGGAGACATCATAAGATGCTCAGACGGCTTTCCCTTGAAAGCACAATTGCGACAGCTCAATGCATTGCTGCACTGAGCCACGCGGTGACCCATTTGGCCGCAGCGACGACAAACGTCTTGCTTTAGCCTGCACTCCGCTACCTTATGGTCGAAGCCAAGGCAACGGTAGCAACCCACTACCGGGTCAAAGTTCCTCAGACGGAACTAGAACCATTTAACGTAGCAGCGTCCGACATCCAGGAGAGTTTGCATGGCCAGGCCAGCACCCTCGAGAACAACATTCACTGCTGCGCTACCCTCTTTCGACCAAGGCTTACTCGCAATGCGGACGCCTTTAGCAAAGGCCTCTTTAGACATCTTGTCCTTGAGGTTCAACTCGTATAACTCAGCCATGAACTCGTCAGGCGAGATTACAGAGTGAACGCCCTGCACAACCACTTTCGGCCCCAATCGCTCTTTCACGCTCACTTCCAAGCCTACTTCACCGAATTTTGCGTTCCCCGCAATCTTCTTCCGCTCGGCAACGGATGGGGTGCGAATAATCGCTCCACCATCCCGCAGAGGTTTCACCACATGCATGCGCACACCTAAGGTAGGCCCTACCTCCTTCACTACCTTTTCAACCACGTCCTTGGCGGTCTTACCAGCAGTTTTGCTGCGCACGACCAAGGACCAGGTCTCGACTGGTCGAGGCATCTCCGGGGCAGACGACATTGTCGACATGGGACCCCCCGGTGCACGGCTGCCGGCGAAACTCGCGTTTGGCCACCTGTCACATGCACAGCATGATCATTTGTCGCATTAAAGCGACCGGCCTCCAAACGCCCCTTGAGTCGCTCGTTTTCCGCTATCAGCGAAAACAATAGCTCCTCATACTGCGTCGCGTAGTCTAAAACACTACCGACCAGTGCCCCCGTCTTGCACTCAGCGAGCGCACACTCAACTAGCTCTTTGCTAATCGCCTTCATCTTTTCTATCGGCGTTCCCTTCCGTTTCAACGGTAGCACATTGCTCGCCGAACACGCAGCAATGGGCTCCTCCACAGCGGGAATACCGGCACTCACACTAGGCGTGCCCGAATTGCACGCCTCACCTTTCGCTCTCGGCACTTTAAGGGTAACCACAAGATTACCCTCCGAGCGCCGCCCATCCACATTTTTACCGGCTGAATTCACAGCCGTCTCGGAAGTCGCCTTCCTCAACATCTGCTTACTCAGCACACCCCTCCTTCTTACCATAGCATCGCGCGATGCATCGGATGACAGCGACGTGTCGTCGTCTGACGACACCATCAGTGCTCCTCCGCACCTCGCTCCGCCGGCTTCTTCTTGCGGCATCCCCGCACGTGCAATCTATTAATAGATTTATACACACACACACGTATCAAGCACTGATAAGAATTAACACGCACACAAAAATTAACACTTCGCAGCGCGAACGCAAATACGAAAGCGAGTATAATATCAAGCGCACTGATAAGCGCTGAATGTAAACAAGATCCCGTTACTTAAAAGCACCGTTATCTCATTTTCACCGCGATAGCAAAGACACGTCCGTTCGTTACCAAGTCTCAACTCGTACTGAGTAGATAGGGACATTAAAGTCAATGTGTTTAACGTGAGCACCTGCCGTAATGGCTTAATCTCACGGTGCCAAGCACAGGAATTAATTTAAGCATCAATTACCGCCCCATTGGAACTAATATTCCGCAGGTACCAATTTGAAGTCACTACTGGTCTGAACCTTGGTTTGGAGGGCCGCCTATCTAAAACGACTTCCGATTTATGGGTCACGGCATCCTGTTGTATAGCGCAACAACACGCCGAGTCAATAACTCTACCCACATTTGGGTGTCAAACCGCAGCCACCACGAAACTCCCCGAAGGGCCGCAACCAAAAACCAGGACGGAACAAAGTTCCGCGGGCTCCTGATTACCCGTGGTACCGGAAAGCAAGCCTCCGGTCAGGCCTCGTAACCGATGGGTACTACCAATTTTAACTCCAAAACAGTTACGGGTTGGTGACCCAAAAAGAGAAGAAAAGATATCACTGTACGGAATAGAATGCGAATTGATGTAAACACCAAATCGCAGATGGAACAGTATACGCCATGCTTTATGGACATGGTTTTCTCACTGTGGGGAGCGAGGCCTATTCCTTCCTCTTCCGCAAACCGCGGCATTCATAACTGAACGAATTCAGACCGCTAGGCGGCCAGCTGATATCCCCAACAACAGCGCTGAGAGCCGAGGGCCGAGACCGCCCCTGAACACCCAACGCCCGTGGTACCGGATCAGTCCTCCGGTCAGAACTCGTACCACAAGGATACTTCCAGTTTTGCTCCATAAAGCCGGGGACTGGTGACCCCCGAACGCAACTCAGCGATCCATTCACACACCCCCACATTCATACCCCCATCATGCATTCAACATTCACCCAACTTCTCCACGTATGAGACGTCGTCTGGCAAATGCAGCCCGCGCAAACTCACTCATTCTCCTTACCCCTTCACAAGTGGAGAGTACTTGACTTACGTCAAACCCACCACTACCCCGCGTTATCCCAAGCACACTTAGATCTCTTAGATCTGCATACAAAGGGCACTCACAGAGGACATGTTCCCATGTCTCTCCCACCCAGCCACAAGGGCATTCCGGGCTATCACAAAGTCGTCTTGAATGCAAGAATGCATTCAGCGACCCGTGGCCCGTCAGCAAAAATCCAAAACTCAAGTGAAGCCTGAAGTCTGGACGGTCAACAGCAAATGTGACCTCCCGAATAAACCTATGAGTGACCCTCCCATTCTCGCTAGTATCCCATCTGACCTGCCAGTCAGACAGAACACACTCATTTAATAATTTCTTGCACTCACTAAGCCCTAAACTCTCCACATCCCTATCCGCTAACCATTCACTCTGCAGCAACGGCAACCGCCTCTTGATCCTAAAGCTCAGGCTTCGACGCCTGATCCTCAAGTCCAGAGGGGCTACTCCTAACAGTACCTGCATTGCCTCCGTGGAGCCAGTGCGGTACACAGGCAGACACCCTAGTAACATAACACGCTGGCAAGCCAGTACATTCTTTCTGCCAACAACAGTCGAAACTACATTTACACCATACAGACGATCCATAAGTTGCACAAGCAACAAATAGACCATTGTATATGATGCGAGCAGCAGATCTGCTGAGGCCCCAGTCACTTCTCAAAATCCGACGCACTTGTCCAACCACACTGAGCAATCGCCCTTTCACATATGCGATATGAGGAGTGAAACACATCCTCTCGCCAAACACAATGCCGAGGTATTTCACCTCCGACACATACCTCAGGCTGACGCCATTTAGCCTGACCAATGGAGGTCGACTACGTGACAATCTGCCCTTAAGCAGCATTGTCACGGTCTTGTCCATTGCCAGACTGACGCCAACACTGAGACCCCACTCATACACAACTCGCAAGTACGTTGCCGCACTTGCCTCCACATCTGCTCGCGATTGCCCCTCAACCAAAATGAGCAGGTCGTCCGCATAGGCACAACACTTGCATAACCGCTCGAGCTGCCATAGCAAGGTATCCATCATGAGGTTCCATATAAATGGACCACAGATGGAACCCTGCGGGCAGCCACGAACAACATTCAGACTTACACTTTCATTCCGACCTACAGCACACGCTCGTCTACTAGAGAAATAGCTCTCCCAAATAGCCAATTCCCGGCAGCCACATTCGCTCAACCTCTGCAATACACTCGGCCAACTCAGGTAGTCAAACGCCCCTTTAAAATCAACAAAGATGCCTAGAATATACCTGTAGTTGCTGGGACTCAACGGAGTCGCTTACAAATCTCCACGCACCTTCCACACATCTGCCCTTCCTAAAACCAAATTGCCGATCTGACATTTGGCTACTCACTCACCGGCCCACATCGCACATGATTGCATATGACTTCTGACAGTTCAACTGAAGAAGTCTGCTAGACATATTAATGTCTAGCACTCGCACGCGCCAAGATTGCACTGTACACAGGGCAATCCGGAGACATCATAAGATGCTCAGACGGCTTTGCCTTGAAAGCACAATTGCGACAGCTCAATGCATTGCTGCACTGAGCCACGCGGTGACCCATTTGGCCGCAGCGACGACAAACGTCTTGCTTTAGCCTGCACTCCGCTACCTTATGGTCGAAGCCAAGGCAACGGTAGCAACCCACTACCGGGTCAAAGTTCCTCACACGGAACGAGAACCATTTAACGTAGCAGCGTCCGACATCCAGGAGAGTTTGCATGGCCAGGCCAGCACCCTCGAGAACAACATTCACTGCTGCGCTACCCTCTTTCGACTCGATATGCGGACGCCTTTAGCAAAGGCCTCTTTAGACATCTTGTCCTTGAGGTTCAACTCGTATAACTCAGCCATGAACTCGTCAGGCGAGATTACAGAGTGAACGCCCTGCACAACCACTTTCGGCCCCAACCGCTCTTTCACGCTCACTTCCAAGCCTACTTCACCGAATTTTGCGTTCCCCGCAATCTTCTTCCGCTCGGCAACGGATGGGGTGCGAATAATCGCTCCACCATCCCGCAGAGGTTTCACCTCATGCACGCGCACACCTAAGGTAGGCCCTACCTCCTTCACTACCTTTTCAACCACGTCCTTGGCGGTCTTACCAGCAGTTTTGCTGCGCACGACCAAGGACCAGGTCTCGACTGGTCGAGGCATCGCCGGGGCAGACGACATTGTCGACATGGGACCCCCCCCCCCCCCGGTGCACGGCTGCCGGCGAAACTCGCGTTTGGCCACCTATCACATGCACAGCATGATCATTTGTCGCATTAAAGCGACCGGCCTCCAAACGCCCCTTGAGTCGCTCGTTTTCCGCTATCAGCGAAAACAACAGCTCCTCATACTGCGTCGCGTAGTCTAAAACACTACCGACCAGTGCGCCCGTCTTGCACTCAGCGAGCGCACACTCAACTAGCTCTTTGCTAATCGCCTTCATCTTTTCTATCGGCGTTCCCTTCCGCTTCAACGGTAGCACATTGCTCGCCGAACACGCAGCAATGGGCTCCTCCACAGCGGGAACACCGGCACTCACACGGCGTGCCCGAATTGCACGCCTCACCTTTGCTCTGGCACTCTAAGGGTAACCACAAGATTACCCTCCGAGCGCCGCCCATCCACATTCTTACCGGCTGAGATAACAGCCGTCTCGGAAGTCGCCTTCCTCAACTGCTGCTTACTCAGCACACCCTCCTTCTTACCACAGCATCGCTAGATGCATCGGATGACAGCAGCGTGTCGTCATCTGACGACACCATCAGTGCTTCCTCCGCACCAAGTTCCGCTGACCTCTTCCTACGTGGCGTCATCCCCGCACGTGCCAAATCTATTAATAGATTTATAACACACACACACGTAGCAAGCACTGATAAGAATTTACACGCACACAAAAATTAACACTTCGCAGCGCGAACGCAAATACGAAAGCGAGTATAATATCAAGCGCACTGATAAGCGCTGAATGTAAACAGGATCCCGTTACGTAGCACCGTTATCTCAATATCTCTCAGGATCCCGTTACTTAAAAGCACCGTTATCTCTGTTTCACCGCGATAGCAAAGACACGTCCATTCGTTACCAAGTATCAACTCGTACTAAGTAGATAGGGACATTAAAGTCAATGTGTTTAACGTGAGCACCTGCCGTAATGGCTTAATCTCACGGTGCCAAGCACAGGAATTAATTTAAGCCAATTACCGCCCCATTGGAACTAATATTCCGCAGGTACCAATTTGAAGTCACTACTGTTTGGTCGTGAACATCCACCTTGGTTTAGAGGGCCGCCTATCTAAAACGACTTCCGATCTATGGGTCACGGCACCCTGTTGTATAGCGCAACAACACGCCGAGTCAATAACTCTACCCGCATTTGGGTGTCAAACCGCAGCCACCACGAAACTCCCCGAAGGGCCGCAACCAAAAACCAGGACGGAACAGAGTTCCGCGGGCTCCTGATTACCCGTGGTACCGGAAAGCAAGCCTCCGGTCAGGCCTCGTACCTGATGGGTACTACCAATTTTAACTCCAAAACAGTTACGGGTTGGTGACCCAAAAAGAGAAGAAAAGATATCACTGTACGGAATAGAATGCGAATTGATGTAAACACCAAATCGCAGATGGAACAGTATACGCCATGCTTTATGGACATGGTTTTCTCACTGTGGGGAGCGAGGCCTATTCCTTCCTCTTCCGCAAACCGCGGCATTCATAACTGAACGAATTCAGACCGCTAGGCGGCCAGCTGATATCCCCAACAACAGCGCTGAGAGCCGAGGGCCGAGACCGCCCCTGAACACCCAACGCCCGTGGTACCATAAAGCCGGGGACTGGTGACCCCCGAACGCAATTCAGCGATCCATTCACACACCCCCACATTCATACCCCCATCATGCATTCAACATTCACCCAACTTCTCCACGTATGAGACGTCGTCTGGCAAATGCAGCCCGCGCAAACTCACTCATTCTCCTTACCCCTTCACAAGTGGAGAGTACTTGACTTACGTCAAACCCACCACTACCCCGCGTTATCCCAAGCACACTTAGATCTCTTAGATCTGCATACAAAGGGCACTCACAGAGGACATGTTCCCATGTCTCTCCCACCCAGCCACAAGGGCATTCCGGGCTATCACAAAGTCGTCTTGAATGCAAGAATGCATTCAGCGACCCGTGGCCCGTCAGCAAAAATCCAAAACTCAAGTGAAGCCTGAAGTCTGGACGGTCAACAGCAAATGTGACCTCCCGAATAAACCTATGAGTGACCCTCCCATTCTCGCTAGTATCCCATCTGACCTGCCAGTCAGACAGAACACACTCATTTAATAATTTCTTGCACTCACTAAGCCCTAAACTCTCCACATCCCTATCCGCTAACCATTCATTCTGCAGCAACGGCAACCGCCTCTTGATCCTATAGCTCAGGCTTCGACGCCTGATCTCTAAGTCCAGAGGGGCTACTCCTAACAGTACCTGCATTGCCTCCGTGGAGACAGTGCGGCACACAGGCAGACACCCTAGTAACATAACACGCTGGCAAGCCAGCACATTCTTTCTGCCAACAACAGTCGAAACTACATTTACACCATACAGACGATCCATAAGTTGCACAAGCAACAAATAGACCATTGTATATGATGCGAGCAGCAGATCTGCTGAGGCCCCAGTCACTTCTCAAAATCCGACGCACTTGTCCAACCACACTGAGCAATCGCCCTTTCACATATGCGATATGAGGAGTGAAACACATCCTCTCGCCAAACACAATGCCGAGGTATTTCACCTCCGACACATACCTCAGGCTGACGCCATTTAGCCTGACCAATGGAGGTCGACTACGTGACAATCTGCCCTTAAGCAGCATTGTCACGGTCTTGTCCATTGCCAGACTGACGCCAACACTGAGACCCCACTCATACACAACTCGCAAGTACGTTGCCGCACTTGCCTCCACATCTGCTCGCGATTGCCCCTCATCCAAAATGAGCAGGTCGTCCGCATAGGCGCAACACTTGCATAACCGCTCGAGCTGCCATAGCAAGGTATCCATCATGAGGTTCCATATAAATGGACCACAGATGGAACCCTGCGGGCAGCCACGAACAACATTCAGACTTACACTTTCATTCCGACCTACAGCACACGCTCGTCTACTAGAGAAATAGCTCTCCCAAATAGCCAATTCCCGGCAGCCACATTCGCTCAACCTCTCCAATACACTCGGCCAACTCAGGTAATCAAACGCCCCTTTAAAATCAACAAAGATGCCTAGAATATGCCTGGAGTTGCTGGACTCAACGGAGTCGCTTACAAATCTCCACGCACCTTCCACACATCTGCCCTTCCTAAAACCAAATTGCCGATCTGACATTTGGCTACTCACTCACCGGCCCACATCGCACATGATTGCATATGACTTCTGACAGTTCAACTGAAGAAGTCTGCTAGACATATTAATGTCTAGCACTCGCACGCGCCACGATTGCACTGTACACAGGGCAAGCCGGAGACATCATAAGATGCTCAGACGGCTTTGCCTTGAAAGCACAATTGCGACAGCTCAATGCATTGCTGCACTGAGCCACGCGGTGACCCATTTGGCCGCAGCGACGACAAACGTCTTGCTTTAGCCTGCACTCCGCTACCTTATGGTCGAAGCCAAGGCAACGGTAGCAACCCACTACCGGGTCAAAGTTCCTCACACGGAACGAGAACCATTTAACGTAGCAGCGTCCGACATCCAGGAGAGTTTGCATGGCCAGGCCAGCACCCTCGAGAACAACATTCACTGCTGCGCTACCCTCTTTCGACCAAGGCTTACTCGCAATGCGGACGCCTTTAGCAAAGGCCTCTTTAGACATCTTGTCCTTGAGGTTCAACTCGTATAACTCAGCCATGAACTCGTCAGGCGAGATTACAGAGTGAACGCCCTGCACAACCACTTTCGGCCCCAACCGCTCTTTCACGCTCACTTCCAAGCCTACTTCACCGAATTTTGCGTTCCCCGCAATCTTCTTCCGCTCGGCAACGGATGGGGTGCGAATAATCGCTCCACCATCCCGCAGAGGTTTCACCTCATGCACGCGCACACCTAAGGTAGGCCCTACCTCCTTCACTACCTTTTCAACCACGTCCTTGGCGGTCTTACCAGCAGTTTTGCTGCGCACGACCAAGGACCAGGTCTCGACTGGTCGAGGCATCGCCGGGGCAGACGACATTGTCGACATGGGACCCCCCCCGGTGCACGGCTGCCGGCGAAACTCGCGTTTGGCCACCTATCACATGCACAGCATGATCATTTGTCGCATTAAAGCGACCGGCCTCCAAACGCCCCTTGAGTCGCTCGTTTTCCGCTATCAGCGAAAACAATAGCTCCTCATACTGCGTCGCGTAGTCTAAAACACTACCGATCAGTGCGCCCGTCTTGCACTCGGCGAGCGCACACTCAACTAGCTCTTTGCTAATCGCCTTCATCTTTTCTATCGGCGTTCCCTTCCGCTTCAACGGTAGCACATTGCTCGCCGAACACGCAGCAATGGGCTCCTCCACAGCGGGAACACCGGCACTCACACTAGGCGTGCCTGAATTGCACGCCTCACCTTTGCTCTCGGCACTCTAAGGGTAACCACAAGATTACCCTCCGAGCGCCGCCCATCCACATTCTTACCGGCTGAGTTAACAGCCGTCTCGGAAGTCGCCTTCCTCAACTGCTGCTTACTCAGCACACCCTCCTTCTTACCACAGCATCGCTAGATGCATCGGATGACAGCAGCGTGTCGTCATCTGACGACACCATCAGTGCTTCCTCCGCACCAAGTTCCGCTGACCTCTTCCTACGTGGCGTCATCCCCGCACGTGCCAAATCTATTAATAGATTTATTACACACACACACGTAGCAAGCACTGATAAGAATTTACACGCACACAAAAATTAACACTTCGCAGCGCGAAGGCAAATACGAAAGCGAGTATAATATCAAGCGCACTGATAAGCGCTGAATGTAAACAGGATCCCGTTACTTAGCACCGTTATCTCAATTATCTCTCAGGATCCCGTTACTTAAAAGCACCGTTATCTCTGTTTCACCGCGATAGCAAAGACACGTCCGTTCGTTACCAAGTCTCAACTCGTACTGAGTAGATAGGGACATTAAAGTCAATGTGTTTAACGTGAGCACCTGCCGTAATGGCTTAATCTCACGGTGCCAAGCACAGGAATTAATTTAAGCATCAATTACCGCCCCATTGGAACTAATATTCCGCAGGTACCAATTTGAAGTCACTACTGTTTGGTCGTGAACATCCACCTTGGTTTAGAGGGCCGCCTATCTAAAACGACTTCCGATCTATGGGTCACGGCACCCTGTTGTATAGCGCAACAACACGCCGAGTCAATAACTCTACCCGCATTTGGGTGTCAAACCGCAGCCACCACGAAACTCCCCGAAGGGCCGCAACCAAAAACCAGGACGGAACAGAGTTCCGCGGGCTCCTGATTACCCGTGGTACCGGAAAGCAAGCCTCCGGTCAGGCCTCGTACCTGATGGGTACTACCAATTTTAACTCCAAAACAGTTACGGGTTGGTGACCCAAAAAGAGAAGAAAAGATATCACTGTACGGAATAGAATGCGAATTGATGTAAACACCAAATCGCAGATGGAACAGTATACGCCATGCTTTATGGACATGGTTTTCTCACTGTGGGGAGCGAGGCCTATTCCTTCCTCTTCCGCAAACCGCGGCATTCATAACTGAACGAATTCAGACCGCTAGGCGGCCAGCTGATATCCCCAACAACAGCGCTGAGAGCCGAGGGCCGAGACCGCCCCTAAACACCCAACGCCCGTGGTACCATAAAGCCGGGGACTGGTGACCCCCGAACGCAATTCAGCGATCCATTCACACACCCCCACATTCATACCCCCATCATGCATTCAACATTCACCCAACTTCTCCACGTATGAGACGTCGTCTGGCAAATGCAGCCCGCGCAAACTCACTCATTCTCCTTACCCCTTCACAAGTGGAGAGTACTTGACTTACGTCAAACCCACCACTACCCCGCGTTATCCCAAGCACACTTAGATCTCTTAGATCTGCATACAAAGGGCACTCACAGAGGACATGTTCCCATGTCTCTCCCACCCAGCCACAAGGGCATTCCGGGCTATCACAAAGTCGTCTTGAATGCAAGAATGCATTCAGCGACCCGTGGCCCGGCAGCAAAAATCCAAAACTCAAGTGAAGCCTGAAGTCTGGACGGTCAACAGCAAATGTGACCTCCCGAATAAACCTATGAGTGACCCTCCCATTCTCGCTAGTATCCCATCTGACCTGCCAGTCAGACAGAACACACTCATTTAATAATTTCTTGCACTCACTAAGCCCTAAACTCTCCACATCCCTATCCGCTAACCATTCATTCTGCAGCAACGGCAACCGCCTCTTGATCCTATAGCTCAGGCTTCGACGCCTGATCTCCAAGTCCAGAGGGGCTACTCCTAACAGTACCTGCATTGCCTCCGTGGAGACAGTGCGGCACACAGGCAGACACCCTAGTAACATAACACGCTGGCAAGCCAGCACATTCTTTCTGCCAACAACAGCGAAACTACTTTACACCATACAGACGATCCATAAGTTGCACAAGCAACAAATAGACCATTGTATATGATGCGAGCAGCAGATCTGCTGAGGCCCCAGTCACTTCTCAAAATCCGACGCACTTGTCCAACCACACTGAGCAATCGCCCTTTCACATATGCGATATGAGGAGTGAAACACATCCTCTCGCCAAACACAATGCCGAGGTATTTCACCTCCGACACATACCTCAGGCTGACGCCATTTAGCCTGACCAATGGAGGTCGACTACGTGACAATCTGCCCTTAAGCAGCATTGTCACGGTCTTGTCCATTGCCAGACTGACGTGAACACTGAGACCCCACTCATACATAACTCGCAAGTACGTACAACACTTGCATAACCGCTCGAGCTGCCATAGCAAGGTATCCATCATGAGGTTCCATATAAATGGACCACAGATGGAACCCTGCGGGCAGCCACGAACAACATTCAGACTTACACTTTCATTCCGACCTAGGCACACGCTCGTCTACTAGAGAAATAGCTCTCCCAAATAGCCAATTCCCGGCAGCCACATTCGCTCAATCAAACGCCCCTTTAAAATCAACAAAGATGCCTAGAATATGCCTGGAGTTGCTGGACTCAACGGAGTCGCTTACAAATCTCCACGGCATCTTCCACACATCTGCCCTTCTTAAAACCAAATTGCCGATCTGACATTTGGTTACTCACTCTCTTTGAAGCTTTTCTACCATGACTCTTTCCAGCACCTTACCCAGCACCGGGAGGAGACTGATGCCCCGAAAGGAACGAGGATTGCTCCTGACCCTATCGGGCGACTTCAAAAGCACAATCACCCTTGCACACTTCCACTCATTGGGGAAATATCCCTCATTCATACACCTTCCATACATTGCAATCATATAGTCTGGAATTGACTTCCAGACACTCTTACACATTTCCCCAGTGAAACCATCCATACCAGGTGATTTCTTCGACTTTAACATCGAGAAGGCCACCTCCAATTCACTATCCAGGAACGGGCCAACATCACCAACCACACTTGGTGGCAAGTTCTGATGATCCACACCGTGTGCACCCAGTACACTCCATTGAAAACCATACACACTCGTTGCTGCCACATTCGCAAGAGTGACATCACTGTCACTCTGACCTATCGGGCCAGAAGCGTGTACCACTCGCTGGGTTCGTTAACGATCCGGACATCCTGGGATACAGCCCACTCGGCCAGCACCTCACCCACAGAGCGGTTCAAATACCTAGATGATCTAGATATTTTACTGAACCACAAAGGGGACGGTGCATTCGCGTCAATACCAAGGATGAACGGAACGCTACTAGCCAGTAGTAGCACCTCATCCATATATGCAATATACGGTTCGAGGGGATCCCCGAACTTACAGTATACGCTTGCTACCCATAATCTACCAAAATTGCCACTAAGGCTCACACACACACCCCAGTCAGTCGAATTCACAACAGTGCATTCGATACTGACATCATTCACAACGACAGCAGAATTGGCCCTGCTGTCAGGAAATACTCGCATACCCGCGGGCAATCCCCGTACGCAACCATTTGCCACATAGGGTTCCTGCAACAGGGCAACTACGCTGCCTCTTCTCACAATCATGCCACCCACATCGCACATGACTGCATATGACTTCTGACAGTTCAACTGAAGAAGTCTGCTAGACATATTAATGTCTAGCACTCGCCCGCGCCACGATTGCACTGTACACAGGGCAAGCCGGAGACATCATAAGATGCTCAGACGGCTTTCCCTTGAAAGCACAATTGCGACAGCTCAATGCATTGCTGCACTGAGCCACGCGGTGACCCATTTGGCCGCAGCGACGACAAACGTCTTGCTTTAGCCTGCACTCCGCTACCTTATGGTCGAAGCCAAGGCAACGGTAGCAACCCACTACCGGGTCAAAGTTCCTCACACGGAACGAGAACCATTTAACGTAGCAGCGTCCGACATCCAGGAGAGTTTGCATGGCCAGGCCAGCACCCTCGAGAACAACATTCACTGCTGCGCTACCCTCTTTCGACCAAGGCTTACTCGCAATGCGGACGCCTTTAGCAAAGGCCTCTTTAGACATCTTGTCCTTGAGGTTCAACTCGTATAACTCAGCCACGAACTCGTCAGGCGAGATTACAGAGTGAACGCCCTGCACAACCACTTTCGGCCCCAACCGCTCTTTCACGCTCACTTCCAAGCCTACTTCACCGAATTTTGCGTTCCCCGCAATCTTCTTCCGCTCGGCAACGGATGGGGTGCGAATAATCGCTCCACCATCCCGCAGAGGTTTCACCTCATGCACGCGCACACCTAAGGTAGGCCCTACCTCCTTCACTACCTTTTCAACCACGTCCTTGGCGGTCTTACCAGCAGTTTTGCTGCGCACGACCAAGGACCAGGTCTCGACTGGTCGAGGCATCGCCGGGGCAGACGACATTGTCGACATGGGACCCCCCCGGTGCACGGCTGCCGGCGAAACTCGCGTTTGGCCACCTATCACATGCACAGCATGATCATTTGTCGCATTAAAGCGACCGGCCTCCAAACGCCTCTTGAGTCGCTCGTTTTCCGCTATCAGCGAAAACAATAGCTCCTCATACTGCGTCGCGTAGTCTAATAAAACACACCGATCAGTGCGCCCGTCTTGCACTCGGCGAGCGCACACTCAACTAGCTCTTTGCTAATCGCCTTCATCTTTTCTATCGGCGTTCCCTTCCGCTTCAACGGTAGCACATTGCTCGCCGAACACGCAGCAATGGGCTCCTCCACAGCGGGAACACCGGCATTCACACTAGGCGTGCCTGAATTGCACGCCTCACCTATCTCTCTTGGCACTCTAAGGGTAACCACAAGATTACCCTCCGAGCGCCGCCCATCCACATTCTTACCGGCTGAGTTAACAGCCGTCTCGGAAGTCGCCTTCCTCAACTGCTGCTTACTCAGCACACCCCTCCTTCTTACCACAGCATCGCTCGATGCATCGGATGACAGCGACGTGTCGTCATCTGACGACACCATCAGTGCTTCCTCCGCACCTCGCTCCGCCGGCTTCTTCCTACGTGGCGGCATCTCCGCACGTGCCAAATCTATTAATAGATTTATACACACACACACGTAGCAAGCACTGATAAGAATTTACACGCACACAAAAATTAACACTTCGCAGCGCGAAGGCAAATACGAAAGCGAGTATAATATCAAGCGCACTGATAAGCGCTGAATGTAAACAGGATCCCGTTACTTAAAAGCACCGTTATCTCATTTTCACCGCGATAGCAAAGACACGTCCGTTCGTTACCAAGTCTCAACTCGTACTGAGTAGATAGGGACATTAAAGTCAATGTGTTTAACGTGAGCACCTGCCGTAATGGCTTAATCTCACGGTGCCAAGCACAGGAATTAATTTAAGCGTCAATTACCGCCCCATTGGAACTAATATTCCGCAGGTACCAATTTGAAGTCACTACTGTTTGGTCGTGCACTTCCACCTTGGTTTGGAGGGCCGCCTATCTAAAACGACTTCCGATCTATGGGTCACGGCACCCTGTTGTATAGCGCAACAACACGCCGAGTCAATAACTCTACCCGCATTTGGGTGTCAAACCGCAGCCACCACGAAACTCCCCGAAGGGCCGCAACCAAAAACCAGGACGGAACAGAGTTCCGCGGGCTCCTGATTACCCGTGGTACCGGAAAGCAAGCCTCCGGTCAGGCCTCGTACCCGATGGGTACTACCAATTTTAACTCCAAAACAGTTACGGGTTGGTGACCCAAAAAGAGAAGAAAAGATATCACTGTACGGAATAGAATGCGAATTGATGTAAACACCAAATCGCAGATGGAACAGTATACGCCATGCTTTATGGACATGGTTTTCTCACTGTGGGGAGCGAGGCCTATTCCTTCCTCTTCCGCAACCGCGGCATTCATAACTGAACGAATTCAGACCGCGGCGGCCAGCTGATATCCCCAACAACAGCGCTGAGAGCCGAGGGCCGAGACCGCCCCTGAACACCCAACGCCCGTGGTACCGGATCAGTCCTCCGGTCAGAACTCGTACCACAAGGATACTTCCAGTTTTGCTCCATAAAGCCGGGGACTGGTGACCCCCGAACGCAACTCAGCGATCCATTCACACACCCCCACATTCATACCCCCATCATGCATTCAACATTCACCCAACTTCTCCACGTATGAGACGTCGTCTGGCAAATGCAGCCCGCGCAAACTCACTCATTCTCCTTACCCCTTCACAAGTGGAGAGTACTTGACTTACGTCAAACCCACCACTACCCCGCGTTATCCCAAGCACACTTAGATCTCTTAGATCTGCATACAAAGGGCACTCACAGAGGACATGTTCCCATGTCTCTCCCACCCAGCCACAAGGGCATTCCGGGCTATCACAAAGTCGTCTTGAATGCAAGAATGCATTCAGCGACCCGTGGCCCGTCAGCAAAAATCCAAAACTCAAGTGAAGCCTGAAGTCTGGACGGTCAACAGCAAATGTGACCTCCCGAATAAACCTATGAGTGACCCTCCCATTCTCGCTAGTATCCCATCTGACCTGCCAGTCAGACAGAACACACTCATTTAATAATTTCTTGCACTCACTAAGCCCTAAACTCTCCACATCCCTATCCGCTAACCATTCACTCTGCAGCAACGGCAACCGCCTCTTGATCCTATAGCTCAGGCTTCGACGCCTGATCCTCAAGTCCAGAGGGGCTACTCCTAACAGTACCTGCATTGCCTCCGTGGAGACAGTGCGGCACACAGGCAGACACCCTAATAACATAACACGCTGGCAAGCCAGCACATTCTTTCTGCCAACAACAGTCGAAACTACTTTACACCATACAGACGATCCATAAGTTGCACAAGCAACAAATAGACCATTGTATATGATGCGAGCAGCAGATCTGCTGAGGCCCCAGTCACTTCTCAAAATCCGACGCACTTGTCCAACCACACTGAGCAATCGCCCTTTCACATATGCGATATGAGGAGTGAAACACATCCTCTCGCCAAACACAATGCCGAGGTATTTCACCTCCGACACATACCTCAGGCTGACGCCATTTAGCCTGACCAATGGAGGTCGACTACGTGACAATCTGCCCTTAAGCAGCATTGTCACGGTCTTGTCCATTGCCAGACTGACGCCAACACTGAGACCCCACTCATACACAACTCGCAAGTACGTTGCCGCACTTGCCTCCACATCTGCTCGCGATTGCCCCTCATCCAAAATGAGCAGGTCGTCCGCATACGCAACACTTGCATAACCGCTCGAGCTGCCATAGCAAGGTATCCATCATGAGGTTCCATATAAATGGACCACAGATGGAACCCTGCGGGCAGCCACGAACAACATTCAGACTTACACTTTCATTCCGACCTACGGCACACGCTCGTCTACTAGAGAAATAGCTCTCCCAAATAGCCAATTCCCGGCAGCCACATTCGCTCAACCTCTGCAATACACTCGGCCAACTCAGGTAGTCAAACGCCCCTTTAAAATCAACAAAGATGCCTAGAATATGCCTGGAGTTGCTGGACTCAACGGAGTCGCTTACAAATCTCCACGCACCTTCCACACATCTGCCCTTCCTAAAACCAAATTGCCGATCTGACATTTGGCTACTCACTCACCGGCCCACATCGCACATGATTGCATATGACTTCTGACAGTTCAACTGAAGAAGTCTGCTAGACATATTAATGTCTAGCACTCGCACGCGCCAAGATTGCACTGTACACAGGGCAAGCCGGAGACATCATAAGATGCTCAGACGGCTTTGCCTTGAAAGCACAATTGCGACAGCTCAATGCATTGCTGCACTGAGCCACGCGGTGACCCATTTGGCCGCAGCGACGACAAACGTCTTGCTTTAGCCTGCACTCCGCTACCTTATGGTCGAAGCCAAGGCAACGGTAGCAACCCACTACCGGGTCAAAGTTCCTCACACGGAACGAGAACCATTTAACGTAGCAGCATCCGACATCCAGGAGAGTTTGCATGGCCAGGCCAGCACCCTCGAGAACAACATTCACTGCTGCGCTACCCTCTTTCGACCAAGGCTTACTCGCAATGCGGACGCCTTTAGCAAAGGCCTCTTTAGACATCTTGTCCTTGAGGTTCAACTCGTATAACTCAGCCATGAACTCGTCAGGCGAGATTACAGAGTGAACGCCCTGCACAACCACTTTCGGCCCCAACCGCTCTTTCACGCTCACTTCCAAGCCTACTTCACCGAATTTTGCGTTCCCCGCAATCTTCTTCCGCTCGGCAACGGATGGGGTGCGAATAATCGCTCCACCATCCCGCAGAGGTTTCACCTCATGCACGCGCACACCTAAGGTAGGCCCTACCTCCTTCACTACCTTTTCAACCACGTCCTTGGCGGTCTTACCAGCAGTTTTGCTGCGCACGACCAAGGACCAGGTCTCGACTGGTCGAGGCATCGCCGGGGCAGACGACATTGTCGACATGGGACCCCCCCGGTGCACGGCTGCCGGCGAAACTCGCGTTTGGCCACCTATCACATGCACAGCATGATCATTTGTCGCATTAAAGCGACCGGCCTCCAAACGCCCCTTGAGTCGCTCGTTTTCCGCTATCAGCGAAAACAATAGCTCCTCATACTGCGTCGCGTAGTCTAAAACACTACCGACCAGTGCCCCCGTCTTGCACTCAGCGAGCGCACACTCAACTAGCTCTTTGCTAATCGCCTTCATCTTTTCTATCGGCGTTCCCTTCCGCTTCAACGGTAGCACATTGCTCGCCGAACACGCAGCAATGGGCTCCTCCACAGCGGGAACACCGGCACTCACACTAGGCGTGCCCGAATTGCACGCCTCACCTTTCGCTCTTGGCACTCTAAGGGTAACCACAAGATTACCCTCCGAGCGCCGCCCATCCACATTCTTACCGGCTGAGATAACAGCCGTCTCGGAAGTCGCCTTCCTCAACTGCTGCTTACTCAGCACACCCCTCCTTCTTACCACAGCATCGCTAGATGCATCGGATGACAGCAGCGTGTCGTCATCTGACGGCACCATCAGTGCTTCCTCCGCACCAAGCTCCGCTGACCTCTTCCTACGTGGCGGCATCCCCGCACGTGCCAAATCTATTAATAGATTTATAACACACACACACGTAGCAAGCACTGATAAGAATTTACACGCACACAAAAATTAACACTTCGCAGCGCGAAGGCAAATACGAAAGCGAGTATAATATCAAGCGCACTGATAAGCGCTGAATGTAAACAGGATCCCGTTACTTAGCACCGTTATCTCAATTATCTCTCAGGATCCCGTTACTTAAAAGCACCGTTATCTCTGTTTCACCGCGATAGCAAAGACACGTCCGTTCGTTACCAAGTCTCAACTCGTACTAAGTAGATAGGGACATTAAAGTCAATGTGTTTAACGTGAGCACCTGCCGTAATGGCTTAATCTCACGGTGCCAAGCACAGGAATTAATTTAAGCATCAATTACCGCCCCATTGGAACTAATATTCCGCAGGTACCAATTTGGAGTCACTACTGTTTGGTCGTGAACATCCACCTTGGTTTGGAGGGCCGCCTATCTAAAACGACTTCCGATCTATGGGTCACGGCACCCTGTTGTATAGCGCAACAACACGCCGAGTCAATAACTCTACCCGCATTTGGGTGTCAAACCGCAGCCACCACGAAACTCCCCGAAGGGCCGCAACCAAAAACCAGGACGGAACAAAGTTCCGCGGGCTCCTGATTACCCGTGGTACCGGAAAGCAAGCCTCCGGTCAGGCCTCGTACCTGATGGGTACTACCAATTTTAACTCCAAAACAGTTACGGGTTGGTGACCCAAAAAGAGAAGAAAAGATATCACTGTACGGAATAGAATGCGAATTGATGTAAACACCAAATCGCAGATGGAACAGTATACGCCATGCTTTATGGACATGGTTTTCTCACTGTGGGGAGCGAGGCCTATTCCTTCCTCTTCCGCAAACCGCGGCATTCATAACTGAACGAATTCAGACCGCTAGGCGGCCAGCGGCTGATATCCCCAACAACAGCGCTGAGAGCCGAGGGCCGAGACCGCCCCTGAACACCCAACGCCCGTGGTACCATAAAGCCGGGGACTGGTGACCCCCGAACGCAATTCAGCGATCCATTCACACACCCCCACATTCATACCCCCATCATGCATTCAACATTCACCCAACTTCTCCACGTATGAGACGTCGTCTGGCAAATGCAGCCCGCGCAAACTCACTCATTCTCCTTACCCCTTCACAAGTGGAGAGTACTTGACTTACGTCAAACCCACCACTACCCTGCGTTATCCCAAGCACACTTAGATCTCTTAGATCTGCATACAAAGGGCACTCACAGAGGACATGTTCCCATGTCTCTCCCACCCAGCCACAAGGGCATTCCGGGCTATCACAAAGTCGTCTTGAATGCAAGAATGCATTCAGCGACCCGTGCCGCAGCAAAAATCCAAAACTCAAGTGAAGCCTGAAGTCTGGACGGTCAACAGCAAATGTAACCTCCCGAATAAACCTATGAGTGACCCTCCCATTCTCGCTAGTATCCCATCTGACCTGCCAGTCAGACAGAACACACTCATTTAATAATTTCTTGCACTCACTAAGCCCTAAACTCTCCACATCCCTATCCGCTAACCATTCATTCTGCAGCAACGGCAACCGCCTCTTGATCCTATAGCTCAGGCTTCGACGCCTGATCTCCAAGTCCAGAGGGGCTACTCCTAACAGTACCTGCCTCCGTGGAGACAGTGCGGCACACAGGCAGACACCCTAGTAACATAACACGCTGGCAAGCCAGCACATTCTTTCTGCCAACAACAGTCGAAACTACTTTACACCATACAGACGATCCATAAGTTGCACAAGCAACAAATAGACCATTGTATATGGTGCGAGCAGCAGATCTGCTGAGGCCCCAGTCACTTCTCAAAATCCGACGCACTTGTCCAACCACACTGAGCAATCGCCCTTTCACATATGCGATATGAGGAGTGAAACACATCCTCTCGCCAAACACAATGCCGAGGTATTTCACCTCCGACACATACCTCAGGCTGACGCCATTTAGCCTGACCAATGGAGGTCGACTACGTGACAATCTGCCCTTAAGCAGCATTGTCACGGTCTTGTCCATTGCCAGACTGACGTGAACACTGAGACCCACTCATACATAACTCGCAAGTACGTACAACACTTGCATAACCGCTCGAGCTGCCATAGCAAGGTATCCATCATGAGGTTCCATATAAATGGACCACAGATGGAACTCTGCGGGCAGCCACGAACAACATTCAGACTAACATTTTCATTACGACCTATGGCACACGCTCGTCTACCAGAGAAATAGCTCTCCCAAATAGCCAATTCCCGGCAGCCACATTTAAAATCAACAAAGATGCCTAGAATATGCCTGGAGTTGCTGGACTCAACGGAGTCGCTTACAAATCTCCACGCATCTTCCACACATCTGCCCTTCTTAAAACCAAATTGCCGATCTGACATTTGGTTACTCACTCTCTTTTGAAGCTTTTCTACCATGACTCTTTCCAGCACCTTACCCAGCACCGGTAGGAGACTGATGCCCCGAAAGGAACGAGGATTGCTCCTGACCCTATCGGGCGACTTCAAAAGCACAATCACCCTTGCACACTTCCACTCATTGGGGAAATATCCCTCATTCATACACCTTCCATACATTGCAATCATATAGTCTGGAATTGACTTCCAGACACTCTTACACATTTCCCCAGTGAAACCATCCATACCAGGTGATTTCTTCGACTTTAACATCGAGAAGGCCACCTCCAATTCACTATCCACAGGAACGGGCCAACATCACCAACCACACTTGGTGGCAAGTTCTGATGATCCACACCGTGTGCACCCAGTACACTCCATTGAAAACCATACACACTCGTTGCTGCCACATTCGCAAGAGTGACATCACTGTCACTCTGACCCATCGGGCCAGAAGCGTGTACCACTCGCTGGGTTCGTTAACGATCCGGACATCCTGGGATACAGCCCACTCGGCCAGCACCTCACCCACAGAGCGGTTCAAATACCTAGATGATCTAGATATTTTACTGAACCACAAAGGGGACGGTGCATTCGCGTCAATACCAAGGATGAACGGAACGCTACTAGCCAGTAGTAGCACCTCATCCATATATGCAATATACGGTTCGAGGGGATCCCCGAACTTACAGTATACGCTTGCTACCCATAATCTACCAAAATTGCCACTAAGGCTCACACACACACCCCAGTCAGTCGAATTCACAACAGTGCATTCGATACTGACATCATTCACAACGACAGCAGAATTGGCCCTGCTGTCAGGAAATACTCGCATACCCGCGGGCAATCCCCGTACGCAACCATTTGCCACATAGGGTTCCTGCAACAGGGCAACTACGCTGCCTCTTCTCACAATCATGCCACCCACATCGCACATGACTGCATATGACTTCTGACAGTTCAACTGAAGAAGTCTGCTAGACATATTAATGTCTAGCACTCGCCCGCGCCACGATTGCACTGTACACAGGGCAAGCCGGAGACATCATAAGATGCTCAGACGGCTTTCCCTTGAAAGCACAATTGCGACAGCTCAATGCATTGCTGCACTGAGCCACGCGGTGACCCATTTGGCCGCAGCGACGACAAACGTCTTGCTTTAGCCTGCACTCCGCTACCTTATGGTCGAAGCCAAGGCAACGGTAGCAACCCACTACCGGGTCAAAGTTCCTCACACGGAACGAGAACCATTTAACGTAGCAGCGTCCGACATCCAGGAGAGTTTGCATGGCCAGGCCAGCACCCTCGAGAACAACATTCACTGCTGCGCTACCCTCTTTCGACCAAGGCTTACTCGCAATGCGGACGCCTTTAGCAAAGGCCTCTTTAGACATCTTGTCCTTGAGGTTCAACTCGTATAACTCAGCCATGAACTCGTCAGGCGAGATTACAGAGTGAACGCCCTGCACAACCACTTTCGGCCCCAATCGCTCTTTCACGCTCACTTCCAAGCCTACTTCGCCGAATTTTGCGTTCCCCGCAATCTTCTTCCGCTCGGCAACGGATGGGGTGCGAATAATCGCTCCACCATCCCGCAGAGGTTTCACCTCATGCACGCGCACACCTAAGGTAGGCCCTCTCCTTCACTACCTTTTCAACCACGTCCTTGGCGGTCTTACCAGCAGTTTTGCTGCGCACGACCAAGGACCAGGTCTCGACTGGTCGAGGCATCTCCGGGGCAGACGACATTGTCGACATGGGACCCCCCGGTGCACGGCTGCCGGCGAAACTCGCGTTTGGCCACCTGTCACATGCACAGCATGATCATTTGTCGCATTAAAGCGACCGGCCTCCAAACGCCCCTTGAGTCGCTCGTTTTCCGCTATCAGCGAAAACAATAGCTCCTCATACTGCGTCGCGTAGTCTAAAACACTACCGACCAGTGCCCCCGTCTTGCACTCAGCGAGCGCACACTCAACTAGCTCTTTGCTAATCGCCTTCATCTTTTCTATCGGCGTTCCCTTCCGCTTCAACGGTAGCACATTGCTCGCCGAACACGCAGCAATGGGCTCCTCCACAGCGGGAACACCGGCACTCACACTAGGCGTGCCCGAATTGCACGCCTCACCTTTCGCTCTCGGCACTTCTAAGGGTAACCACAAGATTACCCTCCGAGCGCCGCCCATCCACATTCTTACCGGCTGAGTTAGCAGCCGTCTCGGAAGTCGCCTTCCTCAACTGCTGCTTACTCAGCACACCGCTTCTTCTTACCACAGCATCGCTCGATGCATCGGATGACACGTGTCGTCATCGACGACGCCATCAGTGCTTCCTCCGCACCTCGCTCCGCCGGCTTCTTTATGCGTGGCGGCATCTCCGCACGTGCCAATCTATTAATAGATGCGTACACACACACACGTAACAAGCACAGATAAGAATTTACACGCACACAGAAATTAACACTTTTCGCAGCGCGAACGCAAATACGAAAGCGAATATAATATCAAGCGCACTGATAAGCGCTGAATGTAAACAAGATCCCGTTACTTAAAAGCACCGTTATCTCTTTTCACCGCGATAGCAAAGACACGTCCGTTCGTTACCAAGTCTCAACTCGTACTGAGTAGATAGGGACATTAAAGTCAATGTGTTTAACGTGAGCACCTGCCGTAATGGCTTAATCTCACGGTGCCAAGCACAGGAATTAATTAAGCGCAATTACGCCCATTGGAACTAATATTCCGCAGGTACCAATTTGAAGTCACTACTGTTTGGTCGTGAACTTCCACCTTGGTTTGGAGGGCCGCCTATCTAAAACGACTTCCGATCTATGGGTCACGGCACCCTGTTGTATAGCGCAACAACACGCCGAGTCAATAACTCTACCCGCATTTGGGTGTCAAACCGCAGCCACCACGAAACTCCCCGAAGGGCCGCAACCAAAAACCAGGACGGAACAAAGTTCCGCGGGCTCCTGATTACCCGTGGTACCGGAAAGCAAGCCTCCGGTCAGGCCTCGTACCTGATGGGTACTACCAATTTTAACTCCAAAACAGTTACGGGTTGGTGACCCAAAAAGAGAAGAAAAGATATCACTGTACGGAATAGAATGCGAATTGATGTAAACACCAAATCGCAGATGGAACAGTATACGCCATGCTTTATGGACATGGTTTTCTCACTGTGGGGAGCGAGGCCTATTCCTTCCTCTTCCGCAAACCGCGGCATTCATAACTGAACGAATTCAGACCGCTAGGCGGCCAGCTGATATCCCCAACAACAGCGCTGAGAGCCGAGGGCCGAGACCGCCCCTGAACACCCAACGCCCGTGGTACCGGATCAGTCCTCCGGTCAGAACTCGTACCACAAGGATACTTCCAGTTTTGCTCCATAAAGCCGGGGACTGGTGACCCCCGAACGCAACTCAGCGATCCATTCACACACCCCCACATTCATACCCCCATCATGCATTCAACATTCACCCAACTTCTCCACGTATGAGACGTCGTCTGGCAAATGCAGCCGGCGCAAACTCACTCATTCTCCTTACCCCTTCACAAGTGGAGAGTACTTGACTTACGTCAAACCCACCACTACCCCGCGTTATCCCAAGCACACTTAGATCTCTTAGATCTGCATACAAAGGGCACTCACAGAGGACATGTTCCCATGTCTCTCCCACCCAGCCACAAGGGCATTCCGGGCTATCACAAAGTCGTCTTGAATGCAAGAATGCATTCAGCGACCCGTGGCCCGTCAGCAAAAATCCAAAACTCAAGTGAAGCCTGAAGTCTGGACGGTCAACAGCAAATGTGACCTCCCGAATAAACCTATGAGTGACCCTCCCATTCTCGCTAGTATCCCATCTGACCTGCCAGTCAGACAGAACACACTCATTTAATAATTTCTTGCACTCACTAAGCCCTAAACTCTTCACATCCCTATCCGCTAACCATTCATTCTGCAGCAACGGCAACCGCCTCTTGATCTTATAGCTCAGGCTTCGACGCCTGATCTCTAAGTCCAGAGGGGCTACTCCTAACAGTACCTGCATTGCCTCCGTGGAGACAGTGCGGCACACAGGCAGACACCCTAACAACATGACACGCTGGCAAGCCAGCACATTCTTTCTGCCAACAACAGTCGAAACTACTTTACACCATACAGACGATCCATAAGTTGCACAAGCAACAAATAGACCATTGTATATGATGCGAGCAGCAGATCTGCTGAGGCCCCAGTCACTTCTCAAAATCCGACGCACTTGTCCAACCACACTGAGCAATCGCCCTTTCACATATGCGATATGAGGAGTGAAACACATCCTCTCGCCAAACACAATGCCGAGGTATTTCACCTCCGACACATACCTCAGGCTGACGCCATTTAGCCTGACCAATGGAGGTCGACTACGTGACAATCTGCCCTTAAGCAGCATTGTCACGGTCTTGTCCATTGCCAGACTGACGCCAACACTGAGACCCCACTCATACACAACTCGCAAGTACGTTGCCGCACTTGCCTCCACATCCGCTCGCGATTGCCCCTCAACCAAAATGAGCAGGTCGTCCGCATACGCACAACACTTGCATAACCGCTCGAGCTGCCATAGCAAGGTATCCATCATGAGGTTCCATATAAATGGACCACAGATGGAACCCTGTGGGCAGCCACGAACAACATTCAGACTAACACTTTTACTTTAACACTGAGTGTTACCGACACGGAGGCCACTTACATCCGTTTCGCTACGCCTACCTCTCACAACTTTATAAGCACGACCCCAGCGGTCGTCCTTATTGCGCTCCAAAAAGGAACGCCATTCATCCTCTTTCACTCTTACAAGCATTTGCTTGTACTCATTCATACCCTGGCTGTAAGCTAACCTAAGTTGGCCAGCGTTCTCAGCATTGGCAGATCTGGCCCTTTGGAATCGCTTCCTCAGAAACCGAACCGACCGACGCTTAACGCTCAACTCATGCGACCACCACTTTACTCGTTTGAGGTTCACCTTTCGGTACCTCTCAAACAAGCGATCATTTGCACAAGTCACCCACCTATTCACACACGCGACCTGCTCATCAACATTCATTGCACTAAAAGTGCTAAGCGGAACTTGCGTTGCCGCTTCACACACAAATATCCCATGAAGGGGCCAATTCGCACCACAAGTGCGCCAGCGATTACCCCCATCACTTTCACGCATGGTGGAAGTGTAAGTGATTACATCTCAATCGGATTGTGGTCACTCACACCATGTCCACCCAGTACACTCCATTGAAAACCATACACACTCGTTGCTGCCACATTCGCAAGAGTGACATCAATGTCACTCTGACCCATCGGGCCCGCAAACGTGTACCACTCGCTGGGTTCGTTAACGACCCGGACATCCTGGGACACAGCCCACTCGGCCAGCACCTCACCCCTAGAGCGGTTCAAATACCTAGATGATCTAGATATTTTACTGAACCACAATGGGGACGGTGCATTCGCGTCAATACCAAGGATGAACGGAACGCTACTAGCCAGTAGTAGCACCTCATCCATATACGCGATATACGGTTCGAGGGGATCCCCGAACTTACAGTATACGCTTGCTACCCATAATCTACCAAAATTGCCACTAAGGCTCACACACACACCCCAGTCAGTCGAATTCACAACAGTGCATTCGATACTGACATCATTCACAACGACAGCAGAATTGGCCCTGCTGTCAGGAAATACTCGCATACCCGCGGGCAATCCCCGTACGCAACCATTTGCCACATAGTGTTCCTGCAACAGGGCAACTACGCTGCCTCTTCTCACAATCATGCCACCCACATCGCACATGACTGCATATGACTTCTGACAGTTCAACTGAAGAAGTCTGCTAGACATATTAATGTCTAGCACTCGCCCGCGCCACGATTGCACTGTACACAGGGCAAGCCGGAGACATCATAAGATGCTCAGACGGCTTTCCCTTGAAAGCACAATTGCGACAGCTCAATGCATTGCTGCACTGAGCCACGCGGTGACCCATTTGGCCGCAGCGACGACAAACGTCTTGCTTTAGCCTGCACTCCGCTACCTTATGGTCGAAGCCAAGGCAACGGTAGCAACCCACTACCGGGTCAAAGTTCCTCACACGGAACGAGAACCATTTAACGTAGCAGCGTCCGACATCCAGGAGAGTTTGCATGGCCAGGCCAGCACCCTCGAGAACAACATTCACTGCTGCGCTACCCTCTTTCGACCAAGGCTTACTCGCAATGCGGACGCCTTTAGCAAAGGCCTCTTTAGACATCTTGTCCTTGAGGTTCAACTCATACAACTCAGCCATGAACTCGTCAGGCGAGATTACAGAGTGAACGCCCTGCACAACCACTTTCGGCCCCAATCGCTCTTTCACGCTCACTTCGAAGCCTACTTCGCCGAATTTTGCGTTCCCCGCAATCTTCTTCCGCTCGGCAACGGATGGGGTGCGAATAATCGCTCCACCATCCCGCAGAGGTTTCACCTCATGCACGCGCACACCTAAGGTAGGCCCTACCTCCTTCACTACCTTTTCAACCACGTCCTTGGCGGTCTTACCAGCAGTTTTGCTGCGCACGACCAAGGACCAGGTCTCGACTGGTCGAGGCATCTCCGGGGCAGACGACATTGTCGACATGGGACCCCCCGGTGCACGGCTGCCGGCGAAACTCGCGTTTGGCCACCTGTCACATGCACAGCATGATCATTTGTCGCACTAAAGCGACCGGCCTCCAAACGCCCCTTGAGTCGCTCGTTTTCCGCTATCAGCGAAAACAACAGCTCCTCATACTGCGTCGCGTAGTCTAAAACACTACCGACCAGTGCCCCCGTCTTGCACTCAGCGAGCGCACACTCAACTAACTCTTTGCTAATCATCGGTTGGTGAAAGAGAAGAAAAGATATCACTGTACGGAATAGAATGCGAATTGATGTAAACACCAAATCGCAGATGGAACAGTATACGCCATGCTTTATGGACATGGTTTTCTCACTGTGGGGAGCGAGGCCTATTCCTTCCTCTTCCGCAAACCGCGGCATTCATAACTGAACGAATTCAGACCGCTAGGCGGCCAGCTGATATCCCCAACAACAGCGCTGAGAGCCGAGGGCCGAGACCGCCCCTGAACACCCAACGCCCGTGGTACCGGATCAGTCCTCCGGTCAGAACTCGTACCACAAGGATACTTCCAGTTTTGCTCCATAAAGCCGGGGACTGGTGACCCCCGAACGCAACTCAGCGATCCATTCACACACCCCCACATTCATACCCCCATCATGCATTCAACATTCACCCAACTTCTCCACGTATGAGACGTCGTCTGGCAAATGCAGCCCGCGCAAACTCACTCATTCTCCTTACCCCTTCACAAGTGGAGAGTACTTGACTTACGTCAAACCCACCACTACCCCGCGTTATCCCAAGCACACTTAGATCTCTTAGATCTGCATACAAAGGGCACTCACAGAGGACATGTTCCCATGTCTCTCCCACCCAGCCACAAGGGCATTCCGGGCTATCACAAAGTCGTCTTGAATGCAAGAATGCATTCAGCGACCCGTGGCCCGTCAGCAAAAATCCAAAACTCAGGTGAAACCTGAATTCTGGGCGGTCAACAGCAAATGTGACCTCCCGAATAAACCTATGAGTGACCCTCCCATTCTCGCTAGTATCCCATCTGACCTGCCAGTCAGACAGAACACACTCATTTAATAATTTCTTGCACTCACTAAGCCCTAAACTCTCCACATCCCTATCCGCTAACCATTCATTCTGCAGCAACGGCAACCGCCTCTTGATCTTATAGCTCAGGCTTCGACGCCTGATCTCTAAGTCCAGAGGGGCTACTCCTAACAGTACCTGCATTGCCTCCGTGGAGACAGTGCGGCACACAGGCAGACACCCTAACAACATGACACGCTGGCAAGCCAGCACATTCTTTCTGCCAACAACAGTCGAAACTACTTTACACCATACAGACGATCCATAAGTTGCACAAGCAACAAATAGACCATTGTATATGATGCGAGCAGCAGATCTGCTGAGGCCCCAGTCACTTCTCAAAATCCGACGCACTTGTCCAACCACACTGAGCAATCGCCCTTTCACATATGCGATATGAGGAGTGAAACACATCCTCTCGCCAAACACAATGCCGAGGTATTTCACCTCCGACACATACCTCAGGCTGACGCCATTTAGCCTGACCAATGGAGGTCGACTACGTGACAATCTGCCCTTAAGCAGCATTGTCACGGTCTTGTCCATTGCCAGACTGACGCCAACACTGAGACCCCACTCATACACAACTCGCAAGTACGTTGCCGCACTTGCCTCCACATCCGCTCGCGATTGCCCCTCAACCAAAATGAGCAGGTCGTCCGCATACGCACAACACTTGCATAACCGCTCGAACTGCCATAGCAAGGTATCCATCATGAGGTTCCATATAAATGGACCACAGATGGAACCCTGTGGGCAGCCACGAACAACATTCAGACAAACCCTTTTACTTTAACACTGAGTGTTACCGACACGGAGGCCACTTACATCCGTTTCGCTACGCCTACCTCTCACAACTTTATAAGCACGACCCCAGCGGTCGTCCTTATTGCGCTCCAAAAAGGAACGCCATTCATCCTCTTTCACTCTTACAAGCATTTGCTTGTACTCATTCATACCCTGGCTGTAAGCTAACCTAAGTTGGCCAGCGTTCTCAGCATTGGCAGATCTGGCCCTTTGGAATCGCTTCCTCAGAGACCGAACCGACCGACGCTTAACGCTCAACTCATGCGACCACCACTTTACTCGTTTGAGGTTGACCTTTCGGTACCTCTCAAACAAGCGATCATTTGCACAAGTCACCCACCTATTCACACACGCGACCTGACCATCAACATTCATTGCACTAAAAGTGCTAAGCGGAACTTGCGTTGCCGCTTCACACACAAATAATCCATGAAGGGGCCAATTCGCACCACAAGTGCGCCAGCGATTACCCCCAACACTTTCACGCATGGTGGAAGTGTAAGTGATTACAATCTCAATCGGATTGTGGTCACTCACACCATGTCCACCCAGTACACTCCATTGAAAACCATACACACTCATTGCTGCCACATTCGCAAGAGTGACATCACTGTCACTCTGACCCATCGGGCCAGAAGCGTGTACCACTCGCTGGGTTCGTTAACGACCCGGACATCCTGGGACACAGCCCACTCGGCCAGCACCTCACCCCTAGAGCGGTTCAAATACCTAGATGATCTAGATATTTTACTGAACCACAATGGGGACGGTGCATTCGCGTCAATACCAAGGATGAACGGAACGCTACTAGCCAGTAGTAGCACCTCATCCATATACGCGATATACGGTTCGAGGGGATCCCCGAACTTACAGTATACGCTTGCTACACATAATCTACCAAAATTGCCACTAAGGCTCACACACACACCCCAGTCAGTCGAATTCACAACAGTGCATTCGATACTGACATCATTCACAACGACAGCAGAATTGGCCCTGCTGTCAGGAAATACTCGCATACCCGCGGGCAATCCCCGTACGCAACCATTTGCCACATAGTGTTCCTGCAACAGGGCAACTACGCTGCCTCTTCTCACAATCATGCCACCCACATCGCACATGACTGCATATGACTTCTGACAGTTCAACTGAAGAAGTCTGCTAGACATATTAATGTCTAGCACTCGCCCGCGCCACGATTGCACTGTACACAGGGCAAGCCGGAGACATCATAAGATGCTCAGACGGCTTTCCCTTGAAAGCACAATTGCGACAGCTCAATGCATTGCTGCACTGAGCCACGCGGTGACCCATTTGGCCGCAGCGACGACAAACGTCTTGCTTTAGCCTGCACTCCGCTACCTTATGGTCGAAGCCAAGGCAACGGTAGCAACCCACTACCGGGTCAAAGTTCCTCACACGGAACGAGAACCATTTAACGTAGCAGCGTCCGACATCCAGGAGAGTTTGCATGGCCAGGCCAGCACCCTCGAGAACAACATTCACTGCTGCGCTACCCTCTTTCGACCAAGGCTTACTCGCAATGCGGACGCCTTTAGCAACGGCCTCTTTAGACATCTTGTCCTTGAGGTTCAACTCGTACAACTCAGCCACGAACTCGTCAGGCGAGATTACAGAGTGAACGCCCTGCACAACCACTTTCGGCCCCAGTCGCTCTTTCACGCTCACTTCCAAGCCTACTTCGCCGAATTTTGCGTTCCCCGCAATCTTCTTCCGCTCGGCAACGGATGGGGTGCGAATAATCGCTCCACCATCCCGCAGAGGTTTCACCTCATGCACGCGCACACCTAAGGTAGGCCCTACCTCCTTCACTACCTTTTCAACCACGTCCTTGGCGGTCTTACCAGCAGTTTTGCTGCGCACGACCAAGGACCAGGTCTCGACTGGTCGAGGCATCTCCGGGGCAGACGACATTGTCGACATGGGACCCCCCGGTGCACGGCTGCCGGCGAAACTCGCGTTTGGCCACCTGTCACATGCACAGCATGATCATTTGTCGCATTAAAGCGACCGGCCTCCAAACGCCCCTTGAGTCGCTCGTTTTCCGCTATCAGCGAAAACAATAGCTCCTCATACTGCGTCGCGTAGTCTAAAACACTACCGACCAGTGCCCCCGTCTTGCACTCAGCGAGCGCACACTCAACTAGCTCTTTGCTAATCGCCTTCATCTTTTCAATCGGCGTTCCCTTCCGCTTCAACGGTAGCACGTTGCTCGCCGAACACGCAGCAATGGGCTCCTCCACAGCGGGAACACCGGCACTCACACTAGGCGTGCCCGAATTGCACGCCTCACCTTTCGCTCTCGGCACTTTAAGGGTAACCACAAGATTACCCTCTGAGCGCCGCCCATCCAAATTCTTACTGGCTGAGTTCACAGCCGCCTCGGAAGTCGCCTTCCTCAACATCTGCTTACTCAGCACACCCCTTCGTCTTACCTCAGCATCGCTTGACACTTCTGAGGTCACTGACGTGTCGTCATCAGACGACACCATCAGCGCCTCCTCCGTACCTCGCTCCGCCGGCTTCTTCTGCGTGGCGGCATCACCGCACGTGCAATCTATTAATAGATTAAAACACACACACACGTATAAAGCACAGTAAACGAATTCACACGCACACAGAAATTAGCACTTTTCGCAGCGCGAACGCAAATACGAAAGCGAATATAATATCAAGCGCACTGATAAGCGCTGAATGTAAACAAGCTTAGCACCGTTACTTCACCGGATAGCAAAGCACGTCCGTTCGTTACCAAGTCTCAACTCGTACTGAGTAGATAGGGACATTAAAGTCAATGTGTTTAACGTGAGCACCTGCCGTAATGGCTTAATCTCACGGTGCCAAGCACAGGAATTAATTTAAGCGTCAATTACCCCCCATTGGAACTAATATTCCGCAGGTACCAATTTGAAGTCACTACTGTTTGGTCGTGAACTTCCACCTTGGCTTGGAGGGCCGCCTATCTAGAACGACTTCCGATCTATGGGTCACGGCACCCTGTTGTATAGCGCAACAACACGCCGAGTCAATAACTCTACCCACATTTGGGTGTCAAACCGCAGCCACCACGAAACTCCCCGAAGGGCCGCAACCAAAAACCAGGGCGGAACAGAGTTCCGCGGGCTCCTGATTTCGCGTGGTACCGGAAAGCAAGCCACCGGTCGGACCTCGTACCCGTAGGGTACTCCCAATTTAAACTCCAAACAGTTAGGGATTGGTGACCCCGGGCGTGGATAGGGACATTAATTAAGCGTCAATTACCGCCCCATTGGAACTAATATTCCGCTCGAGTTGCCATAGCAAGGTATCCATTATGAGGTTCCACCACAGATGGAACCCTGCGGCGCCATCCGGCGGACCATTCAGACTACATCTTCCGACTACGCACACGCTCGTCTACAGAGAAATAGCTCTCCCAAATAGCCAATTCCCGGCAGCCACATTCGCTCAACCTCTCCAATACACTCGGCCAACTCAGGTATCAAACGCCCCTTTAAAATCAACAAAGATGCCTAGAATATGCCTGGAGTTGCTGGACTCAACGGAGTCGCTTACAAATCTCCACGCATCTTTCACACATCTGCCCTTCCTAAAACCAAATTGCCGATCTGACATTTGGCTACTCACTCTCTCTTGAAGCCCTTCTACCATGACTCTTTCCAGCACTTTACCCAGCACCGGTAGGAGACTGATGCCCCGAAAGGAACGAGGATTGCTCCTGACCCTATCGGGCGACTTCAAAGCAATCACCCTTGCACACTTCCACTCATTGGGGAAATATCCCTCATTCATACACTTTCCATACATTGCAATCATATAGTCTGGAATTGACTTCCAGACACTCTTCCACATTTCCCCAGTAAAACCATCCATACCAGGTGATTTCCTCGACTTTAACATCGAGAAGGCCACCTCCAATTCACTATCCAGGAGCGGGCCAACATCACCAACCACACTTGGTGGCAAGTTCTGATGATCCGCTCTAGGGAAAAACTCATTCAGTAAGACATTCATACAATCCCTCCATGCCGTTAACTGAGTGTTACCGACACGGAGGCCACTTACATCCGTTTCCCTACGCCTACCTCTCACAACTTTATAAGCACGACCCCAGGGGTCGTCCTTATTGCGCTCCAAAAAGGAACGCCATTCATCCTCTTTCACTCTTACAAGCATTTGCTTGTACTCATTCATACCCTGGCTGTAAGCTAACCTAAGTTGGCCAGCGTTCTCAGCATTGGCAGATCTGGCCCTTTGGAATCGCTTCCTCAGAGACCGAACCGACCGACGCTTAACGCTCAACTCATGCGACCACCACTTCACTCGTTTGAGGTTGACCTTTCGGTACCTCTCAAACAAGCGATCATTCGCACAAGTCACCCACCTATTCACACACACGACCTGCTCATCAACATTCATTGCACTAAAAGTGCTAAGCGGAACTTGCGTTGCCGCTTCACTCACAAATATCCCATGAAGGGGCCAATTCGCACCACAAGTGCGCCAGCGATTACCCCCATCACTTTCACGCATGGTGAAAGTGTAAGGATTACAATCTCAATCGGATTGTGGTCACTCACACCGTGTCCACCCAGTACACTCCATTGAAAACCATACACACAAACGGAACGCTACTGGCCAGTAGTAGCGCCTCATCCATATACGCGATATACGGTTCGCGGGGGGATCCCCGAACTTACAGTATACGCTTGCTACACATAATCTACCAAAATTGCCACTAAGGCTCACACACACACCCCAGTCAGTCGAATTCACAACAGTGCATTCGATACTGACATCATTCACAACGACAGCAGAATTGGCCCTGCTGTCAGGAAATACTCGCATACCCGCGGGCAATCTCCGTACGCAACCATTTGCCAAATAGAGTTCCTGCAACAGCACTCGCCCGCGCCACGATTGCACTGTACACAGGGCAAGCCGGAGACATCATAAGATGAAAGCACAATTGCGACAGCTCAATGCATTGCTGCACTGAGCCACGCGGTGACCCATTTGGCCGCAGCGACGACAAACGTCTTGCTTTAGCCTGCACTCCGCTACCTTATGGTCGAAGCCAAGGCAACGGTAGCAACCCACTACCGGGTCAAAGTTCCTCACACGGAACGAGAACCATTTAACGTAGCAGCGTCCGACATCCAGGAGAGTTTGCATGGCCAGGCCAGCACCCTCGAGAACAACATTCACTGCTGCGCTACCCTCTTTCGACCAAGGCTTACTCGCAATGCGGACGCCTTTAGCAAAGGCCTCTTTAGACATCTTGTCCTTGAGGTTCAACTCGTATAACTCAGCCAGAACTCGTCAGGCGAGATTCAGAGTGAATGCCCTGCACTACTTTCGGCCACATCGCTCTTCACGCTCACTTCCAAGTCTACTTCGCCGAATTTTGCGTTCCCCGCAATCTTCTTCCGTTCGGCATCGGATGGGGTGCAAATAATCGCTCCACCATCCCGCAGAGGTTTTACCTTCATGCACTACCTTTTCAACCACGTCCTTGGCGGTCTTACCAGCAGTTTTGCTGCGCACGACCAAGGACCAGGTCTCGACTGGTCGAGGCATCTCCGGGGCAGACGACATTGTCGACATGGGACCCCCCGGTGCACGGCTGCCGGCGAAACTCGCGTTTGGCCACCTATCACATGCACAGCATGATCATTTGTCGCATTAAAGCGACCGGCCTCCAAACGCCCCTTGAGTCGCTCGTTTTCCGCTATCAGCGAAAACAATAGCTCCTCATACTGCGTCGCGTAGTCTAAAACACTACCGACCAGTGCGCCCGTCTTGCACTCAGCGAGCGCACACTCAACTAGCTCTTTGCTAATCGCCTTCATCTTTTCTATCGGCGTTCCCTTCCGCTTCAACGGTAGCACATTGCTCGCCGAACACGCAGCAATGGGCTCCTCCACAGCGGGAACACCGGCACTCACACTAGGCGTGCCCGAATTGCACGCCTCACCTATCGCTCTTGGCACTCTAAGGGTAACCACAAGATTACCCTCCGAGCGCCGCCCATCCACATTTTACTGGCTGAGTTCACAGCCGCCTCGGAAGTCGCGTTCCTCAACATCTGCTTACTCAGCACACCCCTTCGTCTACCTCAGTATCGCTTGACACTTCTGAGGTCACTGACGTGTCGTCATCAGACGACACCATCAGCGCCTCCTCCGCACCTCGCTCCGCCGGCTTCTTCCTGCGTGGCGGCATCACCGCACGTGCAATCTATTAATAGATTAAACACACACACACGTATAAAGCACAGTAAGCGAATTCACACGCACACAGAAATTAGCACTTTTCGCAGCGCGAACGCAAATACGAAAGCGAATATAATATCAAGCGCACTGATAAGCGCTGAATGTAAACAAGATCCCGTTACTTAAAAGCACCGTTATCTCTTTTTCACCGCGATAGCAAAGACACGTCCGTTCGTTACCAAGTCTCAACTCGTACTGAGTAGATAGGGACATTAAAGTCAATGTGTTTAACGTGAGCACCTGCCGTAATGGCTTAATCTCACGGTGCCAAGCACAGGAATTAATTTAAGCGTCAATTACCGCCCCATTGGAACTAATATTCCGCAGGTACCAATTTGAAGTCACTACTGTTTGGTCGTGAACTTCCACCTTGGTTTGGAGGGCCGCCTATCTAGAACGACTTCCGATCTATGGGTCACGGCACCCTGTTGTATAGCGCAACAACACGCCGAGTCAATAACTCTACCCGCATTTGGGTGTCAAACCGCAGCCACCACGAAACTCCCCGAAGGGCCGCAACCAAAAACCAGGGCGGAACAGAGTTCCGCGGGCTCCTGATTACCCGTGGTACCGGAAAGCAAGCCTCCGGTCGGACCTCGTACCCGTAGGGTACTCCCAATTTAAACTCCAAACAGTTAGGGATTGGTGACCCCGGGCGTAAATAGGGACATCAAAGTCAATGTGTTTAACGTGAGCACCTGCCGTAATGGCTTAATCTCACGGTGCCAAGCACAGGAATTAATTTAAGTGTCAATTACCGCCCCATTGAAACTAATATTCCGCTCGAGCTGCCACAGCAAGGTATCCATCATGAGGTTCCACCACAGATGGAACCCTGCGGGCAGCCACGAACAACATTCAGACTTACACTTTCATTCCGACCTACGGCACACGCTCGTCTACTAGAGAAATAGCTCTCCCAAATAGCCAATTCCCGGCAGCCACATTCGCTCAACCTCTCCAATATACTCGGCCAACTCAGGTAGTCAAACGCCCCTTTAAAATCAATAAAGATGCCTAGAATATGCCTGGAGTTGCTGGACTCAACGGAGTCGCTTACAAATCTCCACGCATCTTTCACACATCTGCCCTTCCTAAAACCAAATTGCCGATCTGACATTTGGCTACTCACTCTCTCTTGAAGCCTTTCTACCATGACTCTTTCCAGCACTTTACCCAGCACCGGTAGGAGACTGATGCCCGAAAGGAACGAGGATTGCTCCTGACCCTATCGGGCGACTTCAAAAGCGCAATCACCCTTGCACACTTCCACTCATTGGGTAAATATCCCTCATTCATACACTTTCCATACATTGCAATCATATAGCCTGGAATTGACTTCCAGACACTCTTACACATTTTCCCAGTAAAACCATCCATACCAGGTGATTTCCTCGACTTTAACATCGAGAAGGCCACCTCCAATTCACTATCCAGGAGCGGGCCAACATCACCAACCACACTTGGTGGCAAGTTCTGATGATCCGCTCTAGGGAAAAACTCATTCAGTAAGACATTCATACAATCCCTCCATGCCGTTAACTGAGTGTTACCGACACGGAGGCCACTTACATCCGTTTCCCTACGCCTACCTCTCACAACTTTATAAGCACGACCCCAGGGGTCGTCCTTATTGCGCTCCAAAAAGGAACGCCATTCATCCTCTTTCACTCTTACAAGCATTTGCTTGTACTCATTCATACCCTGGCTGTAAGCTAACCTAAGTTGGCCAGCGTTCTCAGCATTGGCAGATCTGGCCCTTTGGAATCGCTTCCTCAGAGACCGAACCGACCGACGCTTAACGCTCAACTCATGCGACCACCACTTCACTCGTTTGAGGTTGACCTTTCGGTACCTCTCAAACAAGCGATCATTCGCACAAGTCACCCACCTATTCACACACGCGACCTGCTCATCAACATTCATTGCACTAAAGGTGCTAAGCGGAACTTGCGTTGCCGCTTCACTCACAAATATCCCATGAAGGGGCCAATTCGCACCACAAGTGCGCCAGCGATTACCCCCATCACTTTCACGCATGGTGGAAGTGTAAGTGATTACAATCTCAATCGGATTGTGGTCACTCACACCGTGTCCACCCAGTACACTCCATTGAAAACCATACACACTCGTTGCTGCCACATTCGCAAGAGTGACATCAATGTCACTCTGACCCATCGAGCCCAGAAACGTGTACCACTAGCTGGGTTCGTTAACGACCCGGACATCCTGGGACACAGCCCACTCGGCCAGCACCTCACCCCTAGAGCGGTTCAAATACCTAGATGATCTAGATATTTTACTGAACCACAAGGGACGTGCATCGCGTCACTAAGGATGAACGAAACGCTTCTAGCCAGTAGTAGCACCTCATCCATATACGGGATATACGGTTCGAGGGGATCCCCGCACGTTCAGTATACGCTTGCTACCCATAATCTACCAAAATTGCCACTAAGGCTCACACACACACCCAGTCAGTCGAATTCACACCAGTGCATTCGATACTGACATCATTCACAACGACAGCAGAATTGGCCCTGCTGTCAGGAAATACTCGCATACCCGCGGGCAATCCCCGTACGCAACCATTTGCCACATAGGGTTCCTGCAACAGGGCAACAACGCTGCCTCTTCTCACAATCATGCCACCCACATCGCACATGACTGCATATGATTTCTGACAGTTCAACTGAAGAAGTCTGCTAGACATATTAATGTCTAGCACTCGCCCGCGCCACGATTGCACTGTACACAGGGCAAGCCGGAGACATCATAAGATGCTCAGACGGCTTTCCCTTGAAAGCACAATTGCGACAGCTCAATGCATTGCTGCACTGAGCCACGCGGTGACCCATTTGGCCGCAGCGACGACAAACGTCTTGCTTTAGCCTGCACTCCGCTACCTTATGGTCGAAGCCAAGGCAACGGTAGCAACCCACTACCGGGTCAAAGTTCCTCACACGGAACGAGAACCATTTAACGTAGCAGCGTCCGACATCCAGGAGAGTTTGCATGGCCAGGCCAGCACCCTCGAGAACAACATTCACTGCTGCGCTACCCTCTTTCGACCAAGGCTTACTCGCAATGCGGACGCCTTTAGCAAAGGCCTCTTTAGACATCTTGTCCTTGAGGTTCAACTCGTACAACTCAGCCATGAACTCGTCAGGCGAGATTACAGAGTGAACGCCCTGCACAACCACTTTCGGCCCCAGTCGCTCTTTCACGCTCACTTCCAAGCCTACTTCGCCGAATTTTGCGTTCCCCGCAATCTTCTTCCGCTCGGCAACGGATGGGGTGCGAATAATCGCTCCACCATCCCGCAGAGGTTTCACCTCATGCACGCGCACACCTAAGGTAGGCCCTACCTCCTTCACTACCTTTTCAACCACGTCCTTGGCGGTCTTACCAGCAGTTTTGCTGCGCACGACCAAGGACCAGGTCTCGACTGGTCGAGGCATCTCCGGGGCAGACGACATTGTCGACATGGGACCCCCCGGTGCACGGCTGCCGGCGAAACTCGCGTTTGGCCACCTGTCACATGCACAGCATGATCATTTGTCGCATTAAAGCGACCGGCCTCCAAACGCCCCTTGAGTCGCTCGTTTTCCGCTATCAGCGAAAACAATAGCTCCTCATACTGCGTCGCGTAGTCTAAAACACTACCGACCAGTGCCCCCGTCTTGCACTCAGCGAGCGCACACTCAACTAGCTCTTTGCTAATCGCCTTCATCTTTTCTATCGGCGTTCCCTTCCGCTTCAACGGTAGCACATTGCTCGCCGAACACGCAGCAATGGGCTCCTCCACAGCGGGAACACCGGCACTCACACTAGGCGTGCCCGAATTGCACGCCTCACCTTTCGCTCTCGGCACTTCTAAGGGTAACCACAAGATTACCCTCCGAGCGCCGCCCATCCACATTCTTACCGGCTGAGTTAACAGCCGTCTCGGAACTCGCCTTCCTCAACTGCTGCTTACTCAGCACACCGCTCCTTCTTACCACAGCATCGCTCGACACTCGGAGGTCAGCGACGTGTCGTCATCTGACGACACCATCAGCGCTTCCTCCGCACCTCGCTCCGCCGGCTTCTTTATGCGTGGCGGCATCTCCGCACGTGCCAATCTATTAATAGATGCGTACACACACACACGTATACAAGCACAGATAAGAATTTACACGCACACAAAAATTAACACTTTTCGCAGCGCGAACGCAAATACGAAAGCGAATATAAGATCAAGCGCACTGATAAGCGCTGAATGTAAACAAGATCCCGTTACTTAAAAGCACCGTTATCTCTGTTTCACCGCGATAGCAAAGACACGTCCGTTCGTTACCAAGTCTCAACTCGTACTGAGTAGATCGGGACATTAAAGTCAATGTGTTTAACGTGAGCACCTGCCGTAATGGCTTAATCTCACGGTGCCAAGCACAGGAATTAATTAGCGGCAATTACGCCCCATTGGAACTAATATTCCGCAGGTACCAATTTGAAGTCACTACTGTTTGGTCGTGAACTTCCACCTTGGTTTGGAGGGCCGCCTATCTAAAACGACTTCCGATCTATGGGTCACGGCACCCTGTTGTATAGCGCAACAACACGCCGAGTCAATAACTCTACCCGCATTTGGGTGTCAAACCGCAGCCACCACGAAACTCCCCGAAGGGCCGCAACCAAAAACCAGGACGGAACAAAGTTCCGCGGGCTCCTGATTACCCGTGGTACCGGAAAGCAAGCCTCCGGTCAGGCCTCGTACCTGATGGGTACTACCAATTTTAACTCCAAAACAGTTACGGGTTGGTGACCCCGGGCGTAGATAGGGACATTAAAGTCAATGTGTTTAACGGGAGCACCTGCCATAATGGCTTAATCTCACGGTGCCAAGCACAGGAATTAATTTAAGCGTCAATTACCGCCCCATTGAAACTAATATTCCGCTCGAGCTGCCATAGCAAGGTATCCATCATGAGGTTCCACCACAGATGGAACCCTGCGGGCAGCCACGAACTACATTCAGACTAACACTTTCATTCCGACCTACGGCACACGCTCGTCTAACAGAGAAATAGCTCTCCCAAATAGCCAATTCCCGGCAGCCACATTCGCTCAACCTCTCCAATACACTCGGCCAACTCAGGTAATCAAACGCCCCTTTAAAATCAACAAAGATGCCTAGAATATGCCTGGAGTTGCTGGACTCAACGGAGTCGCTTACAAATCTCCACGCATCTTTCACACATCTGCCCTTCCTAAAACCAAATTGCCGATCTGACATTTGGCTACTCACTCTCTCTTGAAGCCTTTCTACCATGACTCTTTCCAGCACTTTACCCAGCACCGGTAGGAGACTGATGCCTGAAAGGAACGAGGATAGCTCCTGACCCTATCGGGCGACTTCAAAAGCGCAATCACCCTTGCACACTTCCACTCATTGAATAAATATCCCTCATTCATACACTTTCCATACATTGCAATCGTATAGTCTGGAATTGACTTCCAAATACTCTTACACATTTCCCCAGTAAAACCATCCATACCAGGTGATTTCCTCGACTTTAACATCGAGAAAGCCACCTCCAATTCACTATCCAGGAGCGGGCCAGCATCACCAACCACACTTGGTGGCAAGTTCTGATGATCCGCTCTAGGGAAGAATTCATTCAGTAAGACATTCATACAATCCCTCCATGCCGTTAACTGAGTATTACCGACACGGAGGCCACTTACATCCGTTTCCCTACGCCTACCTCTCACAACTTTATAAGTAGGACCCCAGGGGTCGTCCTTATTGCGCTCCAAAAGGAACGCCATTCATCCAAGCATTTGCTTGTATTCATTCATACCCTGGCTGTAAGCTAACCTAAGTTGGCCAGCGTTCTCAGCATTAGCAGATCTGGCCCTTTGGAATCGTTTCCTTAGAGACCGCACCGACCGACGCTTAACGCTCAACTCATGCGACCACCACTTTACTCGTTTGAGGTTGACCTTTCGGTACCTCTCAAACAAGCGATCATTCGCACAAGTCACCCACCTATTTACACACACGAGCTGACCATCAACATTCATTGCACTAAAAGTGCTAAGCGGAACTTGCGTTGCCGCTTCACACACAAATATCCCATGAAGGGGCCAATTCGCACCACAAGTGCGCCAGCGATTACCCCCATCACTTTCACGCATGGTGGAAGTGTAAGTGATTACAATCTCAATCGGATTGTTGTCACTCACACCGTGTCCACCCAGTACACTCCATTGAAAACCATTATTATTGGGGGGTGAGACTGCACCGCGACCTATTTGATCTATTGTGCCCCCTTCTGAGCTATAGCTCTTCCATCAGTCCCAACTCTCTTACAAAAGTGAGGATCTTTGTTGGGTTGAGGTCTACTATGTTTTCGCAATTCAAAACATGCACCCCTAGGATGCTGCTTCTTCTTCTAGTTAGGGCGACACATTCTGCCAGGATGTGCTTCGAGGACTCCTCCTCTCCAAACAAAACCAAGCACAGGAATTAATTTAAGTGTCAATTACCGCCCCATTGAAACTAATATTCCGCTCGAGCTGCCACAGCAAGGTATCCATCATGAGGTTCCACCACAGATGGAACCCTGCGGGCAGCCACGAACTACATTCAGACTAACACTTTCATTCCGACCTACGGCACACGCTCGTCTAACAGAGAAATAGCTCTCCCAAATAGCCAATTCCCGGCAGCCACATTCGCTCAACCTCTCCAATATACTCGGCCAACTCAGGTAATCAAACGCCCCTTTAAAATCAACAAAGATGCCGCTCATGACCCTATCGGGCGACTTCAAGCGCAATCACCGCGCACACTTCCACTCATTGAATAAATATCCCTCATTCATGCACTTTCCATACATTGCATTCGTATAGTCTGGAATTGACTTCCAGACACTCTTACACATTCCCAGTAAAAAACCATCCATACCGGAGTGATTTCCTCGACTTTAACATCGCGAAGGCCACCGCCGAATTCACTATCGGGCAACGGGCCAGCATCACCAACCACACTTGGTGTGCAAGTTCTTGATGATCCGCTCTAGGGAAGAATTCATTCAGTAAGACATTCATACAATCCCTCCATGCCGTTAACTGAGTATTACCGACACGGAGGCCACTTACATTCGTTTCCCTACGCCTACCTCTCACAACTTTATAAGTAGGACCCCAGGGGTCGTCCTTATTGCGCTCCAAAAAGGAACGCCATTCATCCTCTTCATCACAAGCATTTGCTTGTATTCATTCATACCCTGGCTGTAAGCTAACCTAAGTTGGCCAGCGTTCTCAGCATTAGCAGATCTGGCCCTTGGAATCGTTTCCTTAGAGACCGCACCGACCGACGCTTAACGCTCAACTCATGCGACCACCACTTTACTCGTTTGAGGTTGACCTTTCGGTACCTCCTCAAACAAGCGATCATTCGCACAAGTCACCCACCTATTTACACACACGAGCTGACCATCAACATTCATTGCACTAAAAGTGCTAAGCGGAACTTGCGTTGCCGCTTCACACACAAATATCCCATGAAGGGGCCAATTCGCACCACAAGTGCGCCAGCGATTACCCCCATCACTTTCACGCATGGTGGAAGTGTAAGTGATTACAATCTCAATCGGATTGTTGTCACTCACACCGTGTCCACCCAGTACACTCCATTGAAAACCATTATTATTGGGGGGTGAGACTGCACCGCGACCTATTTGATCTATTGTGCCCCCTTCTGAGCTATAGCTCTTCCATCAGTCCCAACTCTCTTACAAAAGTGAGGATCTTTGTTGGGTTGAGGTCTACTATGTCTTCGCAATTCAAAACATGCGCCCCTAGGATGCTGCTTCTTCTTCTAGTTAGGGCGACACATTCTGCCAGGATGTGCTTCGAGGACTCCTCCTCTCTTTCACAAAACCTGCAGAGATCGCTACTAAGTATACCCAGTTTTGTCAGGTGACTTCTTAGCCTACAGTGTCCTGTCAATAGACCGGTAAGTATCCTAAGGCTATTCTTTCCCATGGTTATGATCTGTTTGAAACGTACAGGATTATAACCACCTAGGAGACATCTGGCTTGTCTGAGTCCCACTGCCTCTGACCAGCTCTGTTGCCGTCTCTGTCTCTCCTCGTTTCTGAGTTCCAGTCGTATAGTGTGCCTCCCTATGCCACAATACGGTTCTGGTCCTGTTAGGGGCCTTCCTGCCCCCATTCTTGCTTGCTCGTCAGCCGCCTCGTTTCCCGCTATGTTCCTGTGGCCCGGGACCCATCTCAGGGTGAGCCTGTTGTGAGTCCCGAGCAGGTCTAGCTTCGAACGAACCTCATGGACTACCTTCGATATAATTTTAGTCCCCATTATGGCGTTCAATGCTGCTTGACTATCGGATAGGATGGATATATCCGTATTCCGATAGTTGCGTTCTATATTGAAATCCGCACATCTCCCTATCGCACACACCTCAGCCTGAAATATGCTGGTGTGCGTTCCCAGGGATTCATGGTATGATACCTGAGGACCCACCACTCCAAGACCGGTGCCATGATTCGTGAGTGATCCGTCGGTGTACCATTTTATTGTGTGTCGTTTCATGGGATGGACTTCATCTAGAGTTGTCCATTCCTTTTTGCTACTCATGCGAACTGTGAAGTTTCGCTCGAATATATATTCGGCTACCATTTCGTCCCTGGGTTGCATCAGCAGGGGCAGTTCGTTTGAGAGGAGTTGGGCATCTTTATGGCGTAGGATATGGTTGCCCCCAACTCCTTCTGCTGATATCCTTAGAAGCGTGGCTTTCTGCTTGAGCCTTATGGTGTGGTGGAGTGGTGTGAGCTCCATTAAGGCTTCAAGGGCCAGTGTTGGGCAGGTGCGCATGGCTCCTGTCATACATACGCAGGCCATTCTTTGCAACTTCTGTAGTTGTTTCTTCACGGTGGTCAGCCGAGCCCTATCACCCCATGCTATCACTCCGTAGGTTAGCATGGGTCTTACTACCATTAGGTATAACCATCTTAGTATCTTTGGAGATGTACCCCATGATTTGCCAGCAATGCTACGACATGTATAAAGCGCCCTGGAGCACTTTGATATCGTGTTTTGCACATGGGTGCCAAAGTTAAGCCTGCTGTCAAATGTGACCCCCAGGTATTTGACCTCCCTACTCGTTTCCAGTAGGGTCCCAGAGAGCCATATTTGTTTCATCCTTTGTAACTTATGTCGTCTGGTAAAGGGGACGATGACTGTTTTCGTAGGGTTTAGGTTGAGTCCAACCTCCATACACCAGTCGTACGTTATCCTTAGTCCTGACTGCACTATGTCACAAAGTGATTCTTCAAATTTGCCTCGCGCTATGATAACAATGTCATCGGCATATCCTTGACATTGAATACCACTGATAGCGAGTCTGTTTAGCAGTTCGTCTACTAACAGACTCCAGAGTAGCGGAGATAGCACCCTCCTTGGGGACAGCCCCTGGTGGTTAGGACTGTTACATTGCTATCATGTAGTGATGCTGTGGCTTGCCTGGACCGTAGCAGTGCAAGTATCCATCTGCTGGTAGTATGGTCCAGGCCTCTTCTCTCAAGAGTAGCATTGATTGCATCGTGAGATGTGTTATCAAAAGCACCTTCTATGTCTAAGAAGGCGCACAGTGCTACTTCCTTATTGTCAATTGCCGCACTTAAAGTGCGTTGCAACTGGTAAAGTGCTGTGTCCGTGGACCTGCCTACTCTATATGCATGCTGCGTTGGGTGCAGCGGCCTTTGCTTAAGCAAAGTGTTTCTGATTTTGTAGTCCACCAGCTTTTCCAACGTTTTCAGTAAGAACGATGTCAAGCTGATGGGTCTGAAGGACTTTGGGCTGGTAATGTCTTTCTTCCCTGCCTTGGGGATGAAGACTACCCTGGCTCTTCTCCATGCGCTCGGTATGTATCCGAGGGCCAGGCTACTTACTAATGCCTTCCTGATACGAGAGAGGAGGATTTCCTGTCCTGTTTGAAGGAAGGCTGGCGATATGCCGTCCGTTCCAGGGGATTTATAGGGCTGGAATGTACCAACTGCCCACTTTAGTTTCTCCTCTGTAACCGTCGACTTGGCGCATGCCCAGTCGTCGGTTGACGGCCTATATCTGTTTTCCCTTTCAATAGCTCCTTCCTGCAGGGGTGTACTTCCTGGGAAGTGCGTCTTGAAAAGTAGTTCTAATTTCTGTAGATTACTACTCGTAAAGGAGTTATCCCCACGTTTTAATGCTAAGTTCGCATCAGGCGCTCGTTTCGCCAGTGCTCTGTGGAGCCTGGCGCCTTCGCTTGTGCAAACTATGCTTTCGCAGAAATCTCTGTAATTCTTCCGCTTAGCCTTCCTTATTTCCTTATTATAGGAGGTAAGGCTATCACGGTACTGCTCCCATACTCCGTCTCTCTTTGCTTTATTGAAGAGGCGACGTGTGGTCACACGCAGCCTTTCTAGGCTGTCGTTCCACCATGGGGCATCTTTTTCCATGTACTTTTTCCCTACCGGGCAGTTATCCTCAAATGCCTTAGTTATGCATCTGTTGAGGACACCAATAGCCCTGTCCAGCTCTAGCGGCCTTCTGGGTATACCAGATGGCTCGTTGGCTAGGGAAAGACGTAGAGTCGACTTATAGCCTTCCCAGTTGGTTTTCCTGGGGTTGCGGCTAGGTGTACTACTATCCGTATTTAATTTTAGATTAAATAGGATAGCCCTGTGGTCAGACATGGATTCCTCTTGGGAAACATGCCAGTCCCTAAGGTGAGACTTTAGAGATCGACTGACCAGGGTGATGTCTAATACTTCTTCCCTGATCCTAGTGACGAATGTCGGTGTAGATCCGACATTTCCTAGTTCTAGATTATACTTAAAAATAAAATCAGTCAGACACTCACCCCTTGGATTGATGTCACTGCTGCCCCATATAGAGTGGTGCGCATTGGCATCGCATCCGATGAGCACCGGCATCTTCTCTATCCTGCAATACTCCACCAGCTTCTCAATTTCTGGTGGTGGGCAGGGTGCATCCCCTGCGAAGTATGCGGATACGATGACGATGGAGACCGCGCTTCCCTTGGTGGACACCAGTATGGGAACACAGTCTCTGGTCAGGAATTCTGAAAGGATAGTGAAGTTAATACTTTTCCTTACCATGATACAAGCTCTGGGTGCTGGATCTCTCCGATCCCAGATTACCTTGGAGTCGGCTGTGAACAGGCCCTTGATGCCGTCGTTCACCCACGGCTCCTGTACTAGGGCCAGCCCAAGGTGTTTGTTGGTAAACATCCTTGCTAAGACTGCCGAGGCTGCCTTAGCTCGGTGGATGTTTACCTGAGCCAGCCCTGTGTTGATGCCTCCTGGCATCTACGTCTGGGGAGGCTCCAGCTGACACGGCGAATGGGGCCCGGAGCCGTCCCCGTCACCGCTGATCGCCATCGCGACGTCAGCTGCAGCTGCATCTTGCAGCTCCTCCTCCAGCTCCTGCGAGGACATGGGGATGTCTTCGTCCCCCATCTCCTCCTGGCAGAGCGTTATATCTGCCAGTTCTTCATCGTCCGCCAGGTCCTCCGACGGGTCGGTGGGCTGGGCAGTCGGAGTACCCTGCTCCTGGGCAGGCGTGTCCGCTGTGGTGGTGTTGCCCACTGCGACATCTTCATTGCCCGTTGGAGCAGGTTTGGGCCTTTCCCCGGTCTTCTTCGTCTTCAGACCACTTACGGGGATGGTCCCGTAACGGAAGAAGACCTGGTGCCCCTTCTCCACAATTATATTCCTGGATAGCTCGTCTATCCCGATCACCAGGAGGGCTCCTCCTCCCTCGTTCCTCCTGGAGATCACCTTCCAGGAGTCGGTCTCCATCCTGTTCTGGTTCCTCAGCAGAACCAACAGGGATTCGGTTGACCTGTCTGCACTCCTGGGGCAGTACAGCGTGATACAGTGGGGCGACGGTATGTCGTCCCCCATCTTGCACTCAAGGGGCACGCCCTTCCATGACTGTAGCCTAGGCGTTGCGGTCCTCAGCCAATCGGCTGAGGCCTCATCGGAGCATTCAATAACCAGGAATCCAACCCGGAAGTGAATGCCCGCGAATGAGACCACAACATCTCCATCGGACGCAATGATTTCGTCGACGATGGCCTCCTCCAACACAGATAAATCTCCGTGACTGAGTATGACCCGTGGGAAATCCACGGGCACCACGGCCACCTTTACCTTCTTTGTCATGTCAGCGTATGACAGACGAGGCTCGGTGGGTGTTGGCGAGCTGGGCTTCATGGCCGCTGCACGCGATGTGCTAGGGCGCAGGTCCAGACTTCCTGCCCCACTGTTCTTCAGCCCCTTTGCCGCTGCCGAGCCGCGGGCAGCGCCCACAACCTCCGGGCACATCCTCTTGGGGGTGGCCACCGGTGGTGTGAGATTGCTGCTCCGCCTTTTCGGGGCTGGCGCAGGTGCTGTAATCTCTTCCCTGGTCTCTTTGGCCTTTTTCAGGGCTTCATCAGGGGTGAGTCCCTGCTGTAGGTACCGAAGGTACCATTGCCTGTAGTAGCGCCTTATCCATATACGCGATATACGGTTCGCTGGGATCCCTGAACTTACGCTTGCTACACATAATCTACCAAAATCACTACTTTAAGGCTCACACACACACACCCAAGTCAGTCGAATTCAAAACAGTGCATTCGATACTGACATCATTCACAACGACAGCAGAATTGGCCCTGCTGTCAGGAAATACTGCATACCCGCGGGCAATCCCGTACGCAACCATTTGCCAAATAGAGTTCCTACAACAGGGCAACTACGCTGCCTCTTCACAATCATGCCACCCACATCTCACATGACTGCATATGACTTCTGACAATTCAACTAAAGAAGTCTGCTAGACATATTAATGTCTAGCACTCGCACGCACCACGATTGCACTGTACACAGGGCAAGCCGGAGACATCATAAGATGCTTGAAAGCTTACAATTGCGACAGCTCAATGCATTGCTGCACTGAGCCACGCGGTGACCCATTTGGCCGCAGCGACGACAAATGTCTTGCGTTAGCCTGCACTCCGCTACTATGTCAAGCATAACGTAGCAACTCCGGCTACCTCGACGGAACGAAACCAAGGCAGCGTCCGACATCCAGAAGAGTTTACATGGCCAGGCCAGCACCGTCGAGAACAACATTCACTGCTGCGCTACCCTCTTTCGACCAAGGCTTACTCGCAATGCGGACGCCTTTAGCAAAGGCCACTTTAGACATCTTGTCCTTGAGGTTCAACTCGTATAACTCAGCCACGAACTCGTCAAGCGAGATTACAGAGTGAACGCCCTGCACAACCACTTTCGGCCCCAGTCGCTCTTTCACGCTCACTTCCAAACCTACTTCGCCGAATTTTGCGTTCCCCGCAATCTTCTTCCGTTCGGCATCGGATGGGGTGCGAATAATTGCTCCACCATCCCGCAGAGGTTTCACCTCATGCACGCGCACACCTAAGGTAGGCCGCACCTCCTTCATTACCTTTTCAACCAGGTCCTTGGCGGTCTTACCAGCAGTTTTGCTGCGCTCGACCAAGGACCAGGTCTCGACTGGTCGAGGCATCTCCGGGACAGACGAAATTGTCGACATGGGATCCCCCAATGCACGGCTGCTGGAAACTCGCGGTTGGCCACCTTGCACATGTCCAGCATGTTCATTCGTCGCATTAAAGCGAACGGCCGCCAAACGCCCCTTGAGGCGCTCGTTTTCCGCTATCAGCGAAAACAGTAGCTCCTCATACTGCGTCGCGTAGTCTAAGACACTACCGACCAGTGATCCCGTCATGCACTCAGCGAGTGCACACTCCACTAGCTCTTTGCTAATCGCCTTCATTTTCTCAATCCGCGTTCCCTTCCGTTTCAACAGCAGCACGTTGCTCGCCGAACACGCAGCAATCGGCTCCTCCACAGCGGGAACACAGGCACTCACACTAGGCCTGCCGAATTGCACGCCTCACCTTTCGCTCTCGGCACTTTAAGGGTAACCACAAGATTACCCTCTGAGCGCCGCCCATCCAAATTTTTACTGGCTGAGTTCACAGCCGCCTCGGAAGTCGCCTTCCTCAACATCTGCTTACTCAGCACCCCCTTCGTCTACCTCAGCATCGCTTGATACTTCTGAGGTCACTGACGAGTCGTCATCAGACGACACCATCAGCGCCTCCTCCGTACCTCGCTCCGCCGGCTCCTTCTTGCGTGGTGGCATCACCGCACGTGCAATCTATTAATAGATTAAAACACACCACACACGTATAAAGCACAGTAAACGAAGTCACACGCACACAGAAATTAGCACTTTTCGCAGCGCGAACGCAAATACGAAAGCGAATATAAGATCAAGCGCACTGATAAGCGCTGAATGTAAACAAAATCCCGTTACTTAAAAGCACCGTTATCTCTGTTTCACCGCGATAGCAAAGGCACGTCCGTTCGTTACCAAGTCTCAACTCGTACTGACGTAGATAGGGACATTAAAGTCAATGTGTTTAACGTGAGCACCTGCTGTACATGGCTTAATCTCACGGTGCCAAGCACAGGAATTAATTTAAGCGTCAATTACCACCCCATTGGAACTAATGTTCCGCAGGTACCAATTTAAAGTCACTACTGTTTGGTCGTGAGCTTCCACCTTGGCTTGGAGGGCCCCCTATCTAGAACGACTTCCGATCTATGGGTCACGGCACCCCGGACCTCGTACCCGTAGGGTACTCCCAATTTAAACTCCAAACAGTTAGGGATTGGTGACCCGGGCGTAGATAGGGCATTAAAGTCAATGTGTTTAACGTGAGCACCTGCTGTAATGGCTTAATCTCACGGTGCCAAGCACATGAATTAATTTAAGCGTCAATTACCACCCCATTGGAACTAATGTTCCGCAGGTACCAATTTAAAGTCACTACTGTTTGGTCGTGAACTTCCACCTTGGCTTGGAGGGCCGCCTATCTAGAATGACTTCCGATCTATGGGTCACGGCACCCTGTTCTATAGCGCAACAACACGCCGAGTCAATAACTCTACCCACATTTGGGTGTCAAACCGCAGCCACCACGAAACTCCCCGAAGGGCCGCAACAAAAAACCAGGGCGGAACAGAGTTCCGCGGGCTCCTGATTACCCGTGGTACCGGAAAGCAAGCCTCCGGTCGGACCTCGTACCCGTAGGGTACTCCCAATTTAAACTCCAAACAGTTAGGGATTGGTGACCCCGGGCGTAGATAGGGACATTAAAGTCAATGTGTTTAACGGGAGCACCTGCCATAATGGCTTAATCTCACGGTGCCAAGCACAGGAATTAATTTAAGTGTCAATTACCGCCCCATTGAAACTAATATTCCGCTCGAGCTGCCACAGCAAGGTATCCATCATGAGGTTCCACCACAGATGGAACCCTGCGGGCAGCCACGAACTACATTCAGACTAACACTTTCATTCCGACCTACGGCACACGCTCGTCTAACAGAGAAATAGCTCTCCCAAATAGCCAATTCCCGGCAGCCACATTCGCTCAACCTCTCCAATATACTCGGCCAACTCAGGTAATCAAACGCCCCTTTAAAATCAACAAAGATGCCTAGAATATGCCTGGAGTTGCTGGACTCAACGTAGTCGCTTACAAATCTCCACGCATCTTTCACACATCTGCCCTTCCTAAAACCAAATTGCCTGTCTGACATTTGGCTACTCACTCTCTCTTGAAGCCTTTCTACCATGACTCATTCCAGCACTTTACCCAGCACCGGTAGGAGACTGATGCCCTGAAAGGAACGAGGATTGCTTCTGACCCTATCGGGCGACTTCAAAAGCGCAATCACCCTTGCACACTTCCACTCATTGAATAAATATCCCTCATTCATACACTTTCCATACATTGCAATCCTATAGTCTGGAATTGACTTCCAAATACTCTTACACATTTCCCCAGTAAAACCATCCATACCAGGTGATTTCCTCGACTTTAACATCGAGAAAGCCACCTCCAATTCACTATCCAGGAGCGGGCCAGCATCACCAACCACACTTGGTGGCAAGTTCTGATGATCCGCTCTAGGGAAGAATTCATTCAGTAAGACATTCATACAATCCCTCCATGCCGTTAACTGAGTATTACCGACACGGAGGCCACTTACATTCGTTTCCCTACGCCTACCTCTCACAACTTTATAAGTAGGACCCCAGGGGTCGTCCTTATTGCGCTCCAAAAGGAACGCCATTCATCCAAGCATTTGCTTGTATTCATTCATACCCTGGCTGTAAGCTAACCTAAGTTGGCCAGCGTTCTCAGCATTAGCAGATCTGGCCCTTTGGAATCGTTTCCTTAGAGACCGCACCGACCGACGCTTAACGCTCAACTCATGCGACCACCACTTTACTCGTTTGAGGTTGACCTTTCGGTACCTCTCAAACAAGCGATCATCCTATTGGGGGGTGAGACTGCACCGCGACCTATTTGATCTATTGTGCCCCCTTCTGAGCTATAGCTCTTCCATCAGTCCCAACTCTCTTACAAAGTGAGGATCTTTGTTGGGTTGAGGTCTACTATGTCTTCGCAATTCAAAACATGCGCCCCTAGGATGCTGCTTCTCCTTCTAGTTAGGACAGACAAACTCGCACCACAAGTGCCAGCGATACCCCCGTCGCGTTGACGTCTACTGGTGGCAGTCGCAAGTCAAAACATATCTCCCCTCGGATTGCTGTCACTCACACCGTGTCCACCCAGTACACCCATTGCAAAGCCAGGATGTGCTTCGAGGACTCCTCCTCTCTTTCACAAAACCTGCAGAGATCGCTACTAAGTATACCCAGTTTTGTCAGGTGACTTCTTAGCCTACAGTGTCCTGTCAATAGACCGGTAAGTATCCTAAGGCTATTCTTTCCCATGGTTATGATCTGTTTGAAACGTACAGGATTATAACCACCTAGGAGACATCTGGCTTGTCTGAGTCCCACTGCCTCTGACCAGCTCTGTTGCCGTCTCTGTCTCTCCTCGTTTCTGAGTTCCAGTCGTATAGTGTGCCTCCCTATGCCACAATACGGTTCTGGTCCTGTTAGGGGCCTTCCTGCCCCCATTCTTGCTTGCTCGTCAGCCGCCTCGTTTCCCGCTATGTCCCTGTGGCCCGGGACCCATCTCAGGGTGAGCCTGTTGTGAGTCCCGAGCAGGTCTAGCTTCGAACGAACCTCATGGACTACCTTCGATGTAATTTTAGTCCCCATTATGGCGTTCAATGCTGCTTGACTATCGGATAGGATGGATATATCCGTATTCCGATAGTTGCGTTCTATATTGAAATCCGCACATCTCCCTATCGCACACACCTCAGCCTGAAATATGCTGGTGTGCGTTCCCAGGGATTCATGGTATGATACCCGAGGACCCACCACTCCAAGACCGGTGCCATGATTCGTGAGTGATCCGTCGGTGTACCATTTTATTGTGTGTCGTTTCATGGGATGGACTTCATCTAGAGTTGTCCATTCCTTTTTGCTACTCATGCGAACTGTGAAGTTTCGCTCGAATATATATTCGGCTACCATTTCGTCCCTGGGTTGCATCAGCAGGGGCAGTTCGTTTGAGAGGAGTTGGGCATCTTTATGGCGTAGGATATGGTTGCCCCCAACTCCTTCTGCTGATATCCTTAGAAGCGTGGCTTTCTGCTTGAGCCTTATGGTGTGGTGGAGTGGTGAGCTCCATTAAGGCTTCAAGGGCCAGTGTTGGGCAGGTGCGCATGGCTCCTGTCATACATACGCAGGCCATTCTTTGCAACTTCTGTAGTTGTTTCTTCACGGTGGTCAGCCGAGCCCTATCACCCCATGCTATCACTCCGTAGGTTAGCATGGGTCTTACTACCATTAGGTATAACCATCTTAGTATCTTTGGAGATGTACCCCATGATTTGCCAGCAATGCTACGACATGTATAAAGCGCCCTGGAGCACTTTAATATCGTGTTTTGCCATGGGTGCCAAAGTTAAGCCTGCTGTCAAATGTGACCCCCAGGTATTTGACCTCCCTACTCGTTTCCAGTAGGGTCCCAGAGAGCCATATTTGTTTCATCCTTTGTAACTTGTGTCGTCTGGTAAAGGGGACGATGACTGTTTTCGTAGGGTTTAGGTTGAGTCCAACCTCCATACACCAGTCGTACGTTATCCTTAGTCCTGACTGGACTATGTCACAAAGTGATTCTTCAAATTTGCCTCGCGCTATGATAACAATGTCATCGGCATATCCTTGACATTGAATACCACTGTTAGCGAGTCTGTTTAGCAGTTCGTCTACTAACAGACTCCAGAGTAGCGGAGATAGCACCCCTCCTTGGGGACAGCCCCTGGTGGTTAGGACTGTTACATTGCTATCATGTAGTGATGCTGTGGCTTGCCTGGACCGTAGCAGTGCAAGTATCCATCTGCTGGTAGTATGGTCCAGGCCTCTTCTCTCAAGAGTAGCATTGATTGCATCGTGAGATGTGTTATCAAAAGCACCTTCTATGTCTAAGAAGGCGCACAGTGCTACTTCCTTATTGTCAATTGCCGCACTTAAAGTGCGTTGCAACTGGTAAAGTGCTGTGTCCGTGGACCTGCCTACTCTATATGCATGCTGCGTTGGGTGCAGCGGCCTTTGCTTAAGCAAAGTGTTTCTGATTTTGTAGTCCACCAGCTTTTCCAACGTTTTCAGTAAGAACGATGTCAAGCTGATGGGTCTGAAGGACTTTGGGCTGGTAATGTCTTTCTTCCCTGCCTTGGGGATGAAGACCACCCTGGCTCTTCTCCATGCGCTCGGTATGTATCCGAGGGCCAGGCTACTTACTAATGCCTTCCTGATACGGGAGAGGAGGATTTCCTGTCCTGTTTGAAGGAAGGCTGGCGATATGCCGTCCGTTCCAGGGGATTTATAGGGCTGGAATGTACCAACTGCCCACTTTAGTTTCTCCTCTGTAACCGTCGACTTGGCGCATGCCCAGTCGTCGGTTGACGGCCTATATCTGTTTTCCCTTTCAATAGCTCCTTCCTGCAGGGGTGTACTTCCTGGGAAGTGCGTCTTGAAAAGTAGTTCTAATTTCTGTAGATTACTACTCGTAAAGGAGTTATCCCCACGTTTTAATGCTAAGTTCGCATCAGGCGCTCGTTTCGCCAGTGCTCTGTGGAGCCTGGCGCCTTCGCTTGTGCAAACTATGCTTTCGCAGAAATCTCTGTAATTCTTCCGCTTAGCCTTCCTTATTTCCTTATTATAGGAGGTAAGGCTATCACGGTACTGCTCCCATACTCCGTCTCTCTTTGCTTTATTGAAGAGGCGACGTGTGGTCACACGCAGCCTTTCTAGGCTGTCGTTCCACCATGGGGCATCTTTTTCCATGTACTTTTTCCCTACCGGGCAGTTATCCTCAAATGCCTTAGTTATGCATCTGTTGAGGACACCAATAGCCCTGTCCAGCTCTAGCGGCCTTCTGGGTATACCAGATGGCTCGTTGGCTAGGGAAAGACGTAGAGTCGACTTATAGCCTTCCCAGTTGGTTTTCCTGGGGTTGCGGCTAGGTGTACTACTATCCGTATTTAATTTTAGATTAAATAGGATAGCCCTGTGGTCAGACATGGATTCCTCTTGGGAAACATGCCAGTCCCTAAGGTGAGACTTTAGAGATCGACTGACCAGGGTGATGTCTAATACTTCTTCCCTGATCCTAGTGACGAATGTCGGTGTAGATCCGACATTTCCTAGTTCTAGATTATATTTAAAAATAAAATCAGTCAGACACTCACCCCTTGGATTGATGTCACTGCTGCCCCATATAGAGTGGTGCGCATTGGCATCGCATCCGATGAGCACCGGCATCTTCTCTATCCTGCAATACTCCACCAGCTTCTCAATTTCTGGTGGTGGGCAGGGTGCATCCCCTGCGAAGTATGCGGATACGATGACGATGGAGACCGCGCTTCCCTTGGTGGACACCAGTATGGGAACACAGTCTCTGGTCAGGAATTCTGAAAGGATAGTGAAGTTAATACTTTTCCTTACCATGATACAAGCTCTGGGTGCTGGATCTCTCCGATCCCAGATTACCTTGGAGTCGGCTGTGAACAGGCCCTTGATGCCGTCGTTCACCCACGGCTCCTGTACTAGGGCCAGCCCAAGGTGTTTGTTGGTAAACATCCTTGCTAAGACTGCCGAGGCTGCCTTAGCTCGGTGGATGTTTACCTGAGCCAGCCCTGTGTTGATGCCTCTTGGCATCTACGTCTGGGGAGGCTCCAGCTGACACGGCGAATGGGGCCCGGAGCCGTCCCCGTCACCGCTGCTCGCCATCGCGACGTCAGCTGCAGCTGCATCTTGCAGCTCCTCCTCCAGCTCCTGCGAGGACATGGGGATGTCTTCGTCCCCCATCTCCTCCTGGCAGAGCGTTATATCTGCCAGTTCTTCATCGTCCGCCAGGTCCTCCGACGGGTCGGTGGGCTGGGCAGTCGGAGTACCCTGCTCCTGGGCAGGCGTGTCCGCTGTGGTGGTGTTGCCCACTGCGACATCTTCATTGCCCGTTGGAGCAGGTTTGGGCCTTTCCCCGGTCTTCTTCGTCTTCAGACCACTTACGGGGATGGTCCCGTAACGGAAGAAGACCTGGTGCCCCTTCTCCACAATTATATTCCTGGATAGCTCATCTATCCCGATCACCAGGAGGGCTCCTCCTCCCTCGTTCCTCCTGGAGATCACCTTCCAGGAGTCGGTCTCCATCCTGTTCTGGTTCCTCAGCAGAACCAACAGGGATTCGGTTAACCTGTCTGCACTCCTGGGGCAGTACAGCGGGATACAGTGGGGCGACGGTATGTCGTCCCCCATCTTGCACTCAAGGGGCACGCCCTTCCATGACTGTAGCCTAGGCGTTGCGGTCCTCAGCCAATCGGCTGAGGCCTCATCGGAGCATTCAATAACCAGGAATCCAACCCGGAAGTGAATGCCCGCGAATGAGACCACAACATCTCCATCGGACGCAATGATTTCGTCGACGATGGCCTCCTCCAACACAGATAAATCTCCGTGACTGAGTATGACCCGTGGGAAATCCACGGGCACCACGGCCACCTTTACCTTCTTTGTCATGTCAGCGTATGACAGACGAGGCTCGGTGGGTGTTGGCGAGCTGGGCTTCATGGCCGCTGCACGCGATGTGCTTGGGCGCAGGTCCAGACTTCCTGCCCCACTGTTCTTCAGCCCCTTTGCCGCTGCCGAGCCGCGGGCAGCGCCCACAACCTCCGGGCACATCCTCTTGGGGGTGGCCACCGGTGGTGTGAGATTGCTGCTCCGCCTTTTCGGGGCTGGCGCAGGTGCTGTAATCTCTTCCCTGGGCTCTTTGGCCTTTTTCAGGGCTTCATCAGGGGTGAGTCCCTGCTGGAGGTACCGAAGGTACCATTTGACCCTTGAACCGCAGAGATTCCTCCGGTTCGGGTCATCCAGCCCACCGGGTTGACCCCTTGGTGGCAGGAACTCTCCCTTCCTCTTAGGACGCTGGGCGCCTTGCCTCGCGGCGTTCGGTGCTGGGAGCAGTGGTCTGGGTGTCCCAGCCATCGGTCTCCCATGCCTCACAGCCGGAGTACTGTGTGCCTGTGGCACTCTCCTATTTGTTGCTGGAGCAGCACGGGTGGAGGATGGTACACGGACCTGGAGACCCGGGGGCCTATACTTTGAAAGGCGGCAACACAAGCGCCTTGTCGGTACGATCAGCATTGCCGCACCCGCTGTTTGTCCGGGACTGCTTATTTACGAGGAATCTCGTGTTATTCGCAGCTAACCTCCACAAGTGGAGGCCGTTCGCTATCCGCTACCCGCGACCCGCCTGGTGGCCTCAGCTCAGCCCCATCCGAACCATCCCACAAGTTCTTAGACCAGGATCGAAAACCATACACAGTCGTTGCTGCCACATTCGCAAGAGTGACATCAATGTCACCCATCGAGCCCAGAAACGTGTACCACTAGCTGGGTTCGTTAACGACCCGGATATCCTTGGACACAGCCCACTCGGCCAGCACCTCACCCCTAGAGCGGTTCAAATACCTAGATGATCTAGATATTTTACTGAACCACAAAGGGACGGTGCATTCGCGTCAATACTAAGGATGAACGAAACGCTTCTGGCCAGTAGTAGCACCTCATCCATATACGCGATATACGGTTCGAGGGGATCCCCGAACTTACAGTATACGCTTGCTACATATAATCTACCAAAATTGCCATTAAGGCTCACACACACACCCCAGTCAGTCGAATTCACAACAGTGCATTCGATACTGACATCATTCACAACGACAGCAGAATTGGCCCTGCTGTCAGGAAATACTCGCATACCCGCGGGCAATCCCCGTACGCAACCATTTGCCACATAGGGTTCCTGCAACAGGGCAACTACGCTGCCTCTTCTCACAATCATGCCACCCACATCGCACATGACTGCATATGACTTCTGACAGTTCAACTGAAGAAGTCTGCTAGACATATTAATGTCTAGCACTCGCCCGCGCCACGATTGCACTGTATACAGGGCAAGCCGGAGACATCATAAGATGCTCAGACGGCTTTCCCTTGAAAGCACAATTGCGACAGCTCAATGCATTGCTGCACTGAGCCACGCGGTGACCCATTTGGCCGCAGCGACGACAAACGTCTTGCTTTAGCCTGCACTCCGCTACCTTATGGTCGAAGCCAAGGCAACGGTAGCAACCCACTACCGGGTCAAAGTTCCTCACACGGAACGAGAACCATTTAACGTAGCAGCATCCGACATCCAGGAGAGTTTGCATGGCCAGGCCAGCACCCTCGAGAACAACATTCACTGCTGCGCTACCCTCTTTCGACCAAGGCTTACTCGCAATGCGGACGCCTTTAGCAAAGGCCTCTTTAGACATCTTGTCCTTGAGGTTCAACTCGTACAACTCAGCCATGAACTCGTCAGGCGAGATTACAGAGTGAACGCCCTGCACAACTACTTTCGTCCCATCCTCTTTCACGCTCACTTCCAAACCTACTTCGCCGAATTTTGCGTTCTCCGCAATCTTCTTCCGCTCGGCAACGGATGGGGTGCGAATAATCGCTCCACCATCCCGCAGAGGTTTCACCTCATGCACGCGCACACCTAAGGTAGGCCCTACCTCCTTCACTACCTTTTCAACCACGTCCTTGGCGGTCTTACCAGCAGTTTTGCTGCGCACGACCAAGGACCAGGTCTCGACTGGTCGAGGCATCTCCGGGGCAGACGACATTGTCGACATGGGACCCCCCGGTGCACGGCTGCCGGCGAAACTCGTGCTTGGCCACCTATCACATGCACAGCATGATTATTTGTCGCGTTAAAGCGACCGGCCTCCAAACGCCCCTTGAGTCGCTCGTTTTCCGCTATCAGCGAAAACAACAGCTCCTCATACTGCGTCGCGTAGTCTAAAACACTACCGATCAGTGCGCCCGTCTTGCACTCGGCGAGCGCACAGTCAACTAGCTCTTTGCTAATCGCCTTCATCTTTTCTATCGGCGTTCCCTTCCGCTTCAACGGCAGCACATTGCTCGCCGAACACGCAGCAATGGGCTCCTCCACAGCGGGAACACCGGCATTCACACTAGGCGTGCCCGAATTGCACGCCTCAACTATCTCTCTTAGGCGCTCTAACGGTAACCACAAGATTGCCCTCCGAGCGCCGCCCATCCTCATTTTTATTGGCTGAGTTCACAGCCGCTTCAAGTCGCGTTCCTCAACATCTGCTTACTCAGCACCCCCCTTCGTCTACCTCAGCATCGCTTGATACTTCTGAGGTCACTGACGTGTCGTCATCAGACGACACCATCAGCGCCTCCTCCGCACCTCGCTCCACCGGCTTCTTCTTGCGTGACGGCATCACCGCACGTGCAATATATTAATAGATTAAAACACACACACACGTATAAAGCACAGTAAGCGAATTCACACGCACACAGAAATTAGCACTTTTCGCAGCGCGAACGCAAATACGAAAGCGAATATAATATCAAGCGCACTGATAAGCGCTGAATGTAAACAAGATCCCGTTACTTAAAAGCACCGTTATCTCTGTTTTCACCGCGATAGCAAAGGCATGTCCGTTCGTTACCAAGTCTCAACTCGTACTGACGTAGATAGGGACATTAAAGTCAATGTGTTTAACGTGAGCACCTGCCGTAATGGCTTAATCTCACGGTGCCAAGCACAGGAATTAATTTAAGCGTCAATTATCACCCCATTGGAACTAATATTCCGCAGGTACCAATTTGAAGTCACTACTGTTTGGTCGTGAACTTCCACCTTGGCTTGGAGGGCCGCCTATCTAAAACGACTGCCGCTCTATGGGTCACGGCACCCTGTTGTATAGCGCAACAACACGCCGAGTCAATAACTCTACCCACATTTGGGTGTCAAACCGCAGCCACCACGAAACTCCCCGAAGGGCCGCAACCAAAAACCAGGACGGAACAGAGTTCCGCGGGCTCCTGATTACCCGTGATACCGGAAAGCAAGCCTCCGGTCGGAACTCGTACCCGTAGGGTACTCCCAATTTAAACTCCAAACAGTTAGGGATTGGTGACCCCGGGCGTAGATAGGGACATTAAAGTCAATGTGTTTAACGTGAGCACCTGCCGTAATGGCTTAATCTCACGGTGCCAAGCACAGGAATTAATTTAAGCGTCAATTACCGCCCAATTGGAACTAATATTCCGCTCGAGCTGCCATAGCAAGGTATCCATCATGAGGTTCCATACCACTCGCGACAGATGGAACCCTGCGGCCACGAACTACATTCAGACTAACACTTTCATTCCGACCTACGGCACACGCTCGTCTACCAGAGAAATAGCTCTCCCAAATAGCCAATTCCCGGCAGCCACATTCGCTCAACCTCTGCAATACACTCGGCCAACTCAGGTAGTCAAACGCCCCTTTAAAATCAACAAAGATGCCTAGAATATGCCTGGAGTTGCTGGACTCAACGGAGTCGCTTACAAATCTCCACGCATCTTTCACACATCTGCCCTTCCTAAAACCAAATTCCGATCTGACATTTGGCTACTCACTCTCTCTTGAAGCCTTTCTACAATGACTCTTTCCAGCACTTTACCCAGCACCGGTAGGAGACTGATGCCGAAGGAACGAGGATAGCTCCTGACCCTATCGGGCGACTTCAAAAGCGCAATCACCCTTGCACACTTCCACTCATTGGGGAAATATCCCTCATTCATACACTTTCCATACATTGCAATCATATAGTCTGGAATTGACTTCCAGACACTCTTACACATTTTCCCAGTAAAACCATCCATACCAGGTGATTTCCTCGACTTTAACATCGAGAAGGCTACCTCCAATTCACTATCCAGGAGCGGGCCAGCATCACCAACCACACTTGGTGGCAAGTTCTGATGATCCGCTCTAGGGAAAAACTCATTCAGTAAGACATTCATACAATCCCTCCATGCCGTTAACTGAGTGTTACCGACACGGAGGCCACTTACATCCGTTTCCCTACGCCTACCTCTCACAACTTTATAAGCACGACCCCAGGGGTCGTCCTTATTGCGCTCCAAAAAGGAACGCCATTCATCCTCTTTCACTCTTACAAGCATTTGCTTGTACTCATTCATACCCTGGCTGTAAGCTAACCTAAGTTGGCCAGCATTCTCAGCATTGGCAGATCTGGCCCTTTGGAATCGCTTCCTCAGAGACCGAACCGACCATCACTTTACTCATTTGAGGTTGACCTTTCGAGTACCTCTCAAACAAGCGATCATTTGCACAAGTCACCCACCTATTCACACACACGACCTGACCATCAACATTCATTGCACTAAAAGTGCTAAGCGAAACTTGCGTTGCCGCTTCACTCACAAATATCCCATGGAGGGCCAATTCGCGCCACAGGTGCGCCAGCGATTACCCCCATCACTTTCACGCATGGTGGAAGTGTAAGTGATTAAAATCTCAATAGGATTTTGGTCACTCACACATAATCTACCAAAATTGCCACTAAGGCTCACACACACCCAGTGAGTCGAATTTACAACGTGCATTCGATACGACATCATTCACAACGGCAGAATTGGCCCTGCTGTCAGGAAATACTCGCATACCCGCGGGCAATCCCCGTACGCAACCATTTGCCAAATGAGTTCCTGCAACAGGGCAACTACGCTGCCTCTTCTCACAATCATGCCACCCACATCGCACATGACTGCATATGACTTCTGACAATTCAACTGAAGAAGTCTGCTAGACATATTAATGTCTAGCACTCGCACGCGCCACGATTGCACTGAACACAGGGCAAGCCGGAGACATCATAAGATGCTTGAAAGCACAATTGCGACAGCTCAATGCATTGCTGCACTGAGCCACGCGGTGACCCATTTGGCCGCAGCGAAGACAAACGTCTTGCGAAAGCCTGCACCCGCTACCTTATGGTCGAAGCCAAGGCAGCGTCCGACATCCAGAAGAGTTTACATGGCCAGGCCAGCACCCTCGAGAACAACATTCACTGCTGCGCTACCCTCTTTCGACCAAGGCTTACTCGCAATGCGGACGCCTTTAGCAAAGGCCTCTTTAGACATCTTGTCCTTGAGGTTCAACTCGTATAACTCAGCCACGAACTCGTCAAGCGAGATTACAGAGTGAACGCCCTGCACAACCACTTTCGGCACCAGTCGGTCTTTCACGCTCACTTCCAAACCTACTTCGCCGAATTTTGCGTTCCCCGCAATCTTCTTCCGTTCGGCATCGGATGGGGTGCGAATAATTGCTCCACCATCCCGCAGAGGTTTCACCTCATGCACGCGCACACCTAAGGTAGGCCCTACCTCCTTCATTACCTTTGCAACCAGGTCCTTGGCGGTCTTACCAGCAGTTTTGCTGCGCTCGACCAAGGACCAGGTCTCGACTGGTCGAGGCATCTCCGGGGCAGACGAAATTGTCCACATGGGATATGCACGCCTCACCTTTCGCTCACGGCACTTTAAGGGTAACCACAAGATTACCCTCCGAGCGCCGCCCATCCAAATTTTTACTGGCT